>JAOWBL010069767.1:0-58473 GCA_028564865.1 Zenarchopterus dispar
ATAGATAGATAGATAGATAGATAGATAGATAGATAGATAGATAGATAGATAGATAGATAGATAGATAGATAGAAATACAGCTTGGATCCACCTAGTCAGCTTTGGCAGAACTCGTTTCAGCAGGTCCTCACTTCCACTTGGAGTGAGGACGTTAGGACAGAATTGATAACAATTAATGAAAAATAATATTAACTAGCAACACAGATTAGCATAAGCTAAGTCAGCTGAGCCAAAATGGCTAACTGTGATGGTCATAAGGTGGGCGGATGGATTCCAAGGCTTGGTCCACACATTTTCAAGATCACATTACAGGAAAAAAAAAAATCTTTAAAACCACTCCTCAGAAAACCTGATGTCAAAAGATAATGTCACAATAGCTCTTCTCATAGAGTCTGTAGCAGGTAACAGCAAAAAAATTAAACTGACTAAATATAAGTGTTAAAAAAGAGAAAATACAAATCATTATACATTTCAGATGTTGCTCCCAAAATGACATCTGAGAAGAGAACTGTCAGTGACCCCAGCCTGAGCTGGCCCCACAGTTGCTGACCTTGAGTTTAAGCTGGTGCCAGCAGTCTTCGTTTCAGACGTCGATGTCTTAAACGAGGATGGGTGTGCTGATTAGATCTGAATGAATGGAACATTTGTTAACATCATAGGTTAGCATAAGCTTTGCAAAACTAAAATAGCCTGCTTGAGGTAACTGAGAAGAGGTGGGCATGTTCCCAGCAATGATAAAGCTTGTTTGCTCCACTGATTTCCCAATATTTGGTTGAACTGGAGGTTGGGCAGACCAGAACTGGGCTTCAGAGCCACTCTTCAGAATCCTAGGGATGATCTCACAGAACAGTTCATCCATTACTCTTTATACAGTTTGTGGTCCCAAAACATCACTGACTGTGCTGGACTCATCCAAAATATGTCAACCTCAAACTCCATAAATGTTTTCTCACAAGTGGTCACTGTTTCATCAGCCAGATTCACTCTGATCAGTGCGTTGGTGGTTATTCTGGAAATTCTTCTGTAATTAAATAAATCTTGGGCCTCAAAGATCAGGTTTTACTATCATTCTCAAGGGAGCTGTAGAAGCTCTGAAAACATTCAAAACTGTGTTTTGTGTATCTGGAGCCAAGCTGAAGGTAGTAGATGACTGTGACACATCTGGGTGCTTGCTTGTGTTTACACAATGTCCTTATTCCTATTTAGGTGTCAGCATACAATCAAATTTGATTGGCGATATATTTATATTTTTATTATTTTTGCTAATATGAATGTGTTAAATAAGACTACAGTATTGCTTGGTACCCAGTAGGACCCCAATTCATATGGCCAAATCATTAAACAGTTTAAAAATGTTGTAATGCTGATTCTGTCAAATCAGGTGACCATTCACAATAAAGTGGCCTAAGCAACCTTAATGGTGCATCCTGACAAGCTAAAACTCAGACGTTATTTAGACTGTTTTCATAAAGCATCACATTTGGCTGCATGAGTTGACATCCCTACCAGTGACTCTTATATAATTGACTTACCAGTGACAGTGATTACTTTGAGCAGATGCCATATGTACCAGCAGATGTTTAAGCCACCTCGAGGAGATAAATCAACCCAAGGTCTGTTTTAGGTGGTAATGAATGTAAACATTTCTTAGGCACCAAAACCATATGAATCAAAGCAGTTTTGAGTTGCAACATAATACAGGTTTGTAGCACACTACAACTGAATCGATCCTTATATATTTACGACAGAATAGTCAAGTGTCAGAGGAAATTAACTTTTCTTCTGTGTCCATTCACAGTTGTTTGTGCAATATTGGGAGTTGACTTGTACAAACCTATGACAACTTTGAAGTGAACAGAAGAACATTCCTGTACAAATAAACCTTTCCGAGGCTTAGAAATAGTAATTTATTCTGCCATTGCTGCCTGCCCTCTGGGCTTTAAAACTACTTCAGCATTCGCCTTGATTGAACGTTTACCCACATTACCATCTAGTTATAGACCTAGCACTGATTTAACTCCAGGTTTATTCCCTAAGGCATGATACCACTCACGTTTCCAACTTGCCTCTAGAGGTATTACAGTGTTTGTTTTCATCCAAAAGGGGGCGTCACCCAAAGGGGGCGTGGTCAACCGGAGATGAGGGACAAGACATGTAACTGTCATTGTATGAAACAACCAGCCCTCTGATTCTACTGTTTGGTTTGTAATTGAGCTGTTATTCTGTAAGCAATTTTAAAGGGCAAATATGTATATATTAAAATTTTTACAATGGTCACTTCAGTCACACACAATTTTACACTCAGTCTTCTACTTTGTATCTATGAACAGATGTTCAAAAATACATCAAATTTGATTTTCTTAGTGTAACTTGCCTTTTTTTGTTTTGTTTTTTGTTTTTGTTTTTTTTTTTAACTTTCATGTGGAAACAAAGCTTTAGAGGTATAGAGTCTGGAATAATTTCAGGGTATTAATTAGCAAGCTCAAAATATTGCTGATTGTAATTTGAGCTACTGTTATAATTATCTTGCCAGTATGTCCAGGTAACTGAAGCTGAACACATTAACAACCTTTCAGTACTTCTTGCCCTGGTTGCCAGTTTAGAATAACATTTTTCTAATGAGAGTTATGTGGGTCTTTTCTTGTCCTTGAAAGTGAACAAGTATGTTGAGCAAAGTAGTGAACCTTTCCTTTAAAAGTTGAGAATTATAAACTGCTGAGTTTATAGTTTGATTTCACTGCCACCAACTGGAAAGTAGAAAAACAAGTACAGGTATGAAAGTCTTAATTGATACCATGTATTTTGGCAAATGTAGCTCCAGAAGAAAAGATAAATAATTTCATTGTGGAATAAATAATGAAAGAATATAATTTATATGTAATCAGGGTGATAAGAGTGTACAGATGACGACCCACCTCGGTGCAGTCTCTGTGAACTTGTCATGTTTCAAGCGTACAGACAGCATTCTGGCTGTAATTAAGGCAATATATAATATTTATTGCTGGCAGTTTTAAGCAAAGAGGCTGATATTTATCCAGTAATTACAGGCACTAAAACTCAGCTCTGCTTTGTTGTCCCTGTGTTGTTTGGCCATTGCCATGGCACTGTGTGGGTCTCCACGGTCAACAAGCAGCTTGCAATCTCCCATTAGATCAGATGCTATTAGGGCAGAGAGGAGTCACTGAGCAAACAGCGTTCCTGCCTTTAAAACCGGGTTATCTAATCTAGTAAACGGGGATGAGCTGGACTTTGGAGTTCACAGACAGAGAGGCCAGTCTGCCCATGAGTGTCGTTAGGAATGAAATGTCACTCAAGATCAGACGAGTCTCCATTGGTCGATTCCAATGATGGCGCTCATGTGGGGCTTTACGAGCTGGATCAGATAAGAGGCCGGGGAGGTTCTTTGTTGAGGGTCAGATAATGTCTGGTGCTGATGAGCGGAGATGGCGCTGAGATCCTCTCAATTAGACGTCCTTCAGTGGAAGGTTATTCTGAAGGCAGCGGGTTTGCAGCTTTAACCAGCCAGCTGTTTTATCAGGACTCGTGAGGAAGACGGGTTTCCTCCAAGTTAATCCTCTGAGCTCAGATAAGTTTCTGGGCCTGTTCTGCTCCTGCCACACTGTATTTATGACACAATATGATTCAGTAGCACTCAGTTCTCCAAGTGGCATTGAAGTGTGAAGTTTAGAAATATTACAAGGTGACCCATATGGATAAAACATAAAGAAATATTCTCACACCTTCCTCTAAATGGCTTAAAACAACAAGATATGCAACACTTTCTGCTATTTGTTTTTGTTTCTGTTCAGAATTTTGTTCACATGACTTTTGATTGCAACAAATTCATCTAAACACTTTCTTCCTGTCCTTAGCTTTAAAGCATCTTGTTAGTGAAAAAACTTTTTTTTTTGTTTGACAAATTGAAAAATGAGATGCATAGAATGAAGTGATTAAAGAAATATTTTGATTTCAAGCTTACATTTGAACATTTTTACTAATGAAACCAGAGATTACATGATTTATTCAGGGACCACTTTAAAATTAAAAAATAAAATGTCATATGTTTTTTACATTTTGTTGGTGCTATAAGCACTGCCATTTTTATTTATTTATTTATTTATTTTAGTTTTATCTAACAGAAAATTAAATGACCTTCAAACTGCTGAGTTTTACTGTTGATTAATGACTAAATGGTCTTTTTTTGGGAACAAATCTTCTTGTCATCCCCATAGAGGTCCAGCTATGACATCGGCAGACACAGTTTCCATCAACCTGAAGAAGAGAAATCCTCCAAATCATCAGCCGTTTGCAGCAAAGCAGCAACTCTGGATTTTTTCCCCCTCCGTCACATTTAAATCATATCCTCAGAGTAGAAACAATTACAGTGACCACAAACTGTTGTGATGCATACACTGGAATGTGAAGACTGTTTTAACTCTTTCCACCCTGAACGTCCTTGTTCTGGGATCAGACTGTGTCTCAAACCTTTTTATTCTTGTTTGTTTGTTTGTTTTCTTTGTGAGCTGTCTGTGTCGTTTTTGATTAAAATGCCTGCAGCATTGTTGCGTTTCCTTGCTGTGAACTGAACTTGGAAGCTTTTGAACCATTAATATGAATGGCTGTTTGTTATAATGATTATTAGTATTTCTCAAGGTTTTTGTTTTTTTTTATAGCAGTTTATTTTATTGATTGATTAATTATTATTTTTTTAAATCTTCCCACCTAATGACACAGGAGTTTGGTAAGTTTTTTTTAATTCTCATATGCATTTCTGAGCTGAGTTTGGCTGAACAGTTGTGGAGCTTCTGTCTAAATTTGGAGATGTATTTTTGGATGTAATCTGTTATCAGGAGCTCAAAGGGTTAAGCCTGACTCTTTTTTTTGTTTGTTTGTTCATCTTTAAAAAAAGGGGGAGGTTATAGGAAGTTTAACTGCATTACAGTTGGCACAAAATTGTTAAGGGAAGCCACCTGAGCTCGGTCCTTTTCATGCCTGTTAGAGAGTGAAAAAGAACCCCACACAGTGAAAGCGTCTCAGTAATCTTCCTCTTTGTTTTGCCTCACTTATGTCCTCATCTTCCCCGGCTTGAGTGTTTGAGTGCAGGCTCATGAGGCAGAGGTGGCTGTGTACGAAGGCTCTGCTTGGCCCAGCCTGCCCAGCATCAGGCTAAGTGGCTCTGACAGCCCACCACACAGTTGTTAACTGTGATCTACCACCACAGGGCCTGGGCAACCCCGTGCCGAAGGGGAGGGTCCACCAGAGGGCTCTGCTCCAAACACAAAGACTGCTTTCACCTCTGCCATTACCTTCCTGACCCCTCTACACTCACTAATACAAATTTACATTATTTCATATGCTGAGCATGCAGGTTTCCTAATATTGGACTGCTGGGAAGCTGCTCCACTAACATTTCCTGTCACTCATGTGCACAGTTTAATGCTTTTAAAGAGAATATCTGTGAAGGTGGTGCATGGAGATCCCTCTTAAACATACAGCGCTGCATGATCAGCGTTGTGTTGCTTATGGAGTCCTATCCGTACACTTGTGGCTTTCATCCATATAGGTGGTCCGCAGCATTGTTTGTCCTACGTTCTCCCTCCTGCATCCCAGCAGCCCCTTCTCCTCCTCACAGGATGTGGGCGACCAGTTAGCCATCAAACAACAGCACAATACGGGTCATTAGAAGGCAAAGCTAGGAGAGAAATAAATAAATTCTTGTGAGGGGGAGGGAAGAGGGAGACAGAAAAGGAGGGAGAGTGAGATCCATAATGACAGTTGACTATGTTTAGACCCCAGAAAGACATTGGGATAAACAGCAGCTCGTCCCAGCGAACAGGAGGGCTCTAAGTCGCTGAATTGAAAACCCCCAAAGCCACTTTTTCCTGCCCACATCAGCCATAATGAGAGCCCCGCCATTCAATTGTTGAATAGTTGAGGCTTTTGCCTTTGAGGTGACTGGCTTTAATATAGAAACGCGACATACACAGTGGAGCAATGGACGTCCCCAGCAGTGTTCAAAGCTGCGGCGGGACAACGATACGGCTGACATGCATTATTCCCTACAAAAGCTGCCCTTTGTTTGCTTTATGCTCAGATCCCACAAATTGTAGGCTTTGTCCGTCAACATTTCTTATTTCAGACGATCCTTTTTTCCCTTCCTGCCCCCCTTTGCATTGTCCTCCCAGACCTTGGCATATGTTGGTATTTCATGAAACTGATAACTGCAAACACACTAAAACCAGTGCAATTAATTTTCTTTTGTTCTTCTACTTGGGCTTGAAGGTAACTTCATTTAGATCACAATTGTTCCTTTCATGCTATCATAAAGAGATGTCCCCCCCCCAGTGGCATTAATAATACAATAATTATCAGATACAGTTATCCAAAAGTGAACAAAATTTGCATTTTATTGTGACCAAAGTTTTGTAAATGCAGAAATGTTTATCATGTGGAAGTTCTGACTCGCTTTGATTGCATTTTATCTCCTGATGTTGTGAGTTGTGAGGATCGTTGCTAGGGAAACCCCTCAGTTAAGACTCAAAGCCCCTCAAAAAAAGACAACAGCACAATAGGCTCGGTGGATAAATGCAGCTGAAAATATTACAGTATATTGCCTGTTTTCATGCCAAAAGAATTCTTTATGTTTTCTGTTTGGAGTATTTTTTTTTCTTTTGATCTTTTCTTACAGCAAAAACAGCAAATAAACTGAGTGTTGAAATGTCAATTCCATAAACACGAAAAAAGAAAATCTTATGCTGCACATCAAAAGTTGACTATAATTCAACTTGTAAGTGGGGATATTCTTGATATAAGTCTCTCTATGGACACCCACCACATCTTCCTGCCCTCTCACTTCTTAAATGAGTAGGAAGGTGTCATGTCTTCTCTTTAAGAGGAATAAAGTAAATAGCATCAGTGTATATGAACTAGATTGTGTTTAGAAGTATGGATCTAGGGAGGAGTTTTAACACTGAACTTGTCCAGAATGGAAGTGCACTCATACATAACAGGCTACAGGCTAATAATTACGACAAAATGTCAGACAAAGATCAGGACATTTGATAACAATTAGAAAAAATAATGGCAACCTGAGGAGAACCTTGAAAAATGATTATATTGGTGGAAAATTGGACATAGAGAGGCTATTTTTGCAGTGTACATAATACTTTAATAAAATGTAATTATCAATTATTAGTCTGACTGAAATCTTAATTTTAAAATGCATGTGCGCATCTTTGACCAACTAAAATCACACTAGACAGAACTTCTCATAGTCAGACTAACACACCAAGATAATGTAGTTAAACTAGAGTTAATTGCTGCATGTAAAAGTTCAGCTGGACCGAAGCTGCCCACCTTTCTCTGTGCTTGCTCCGAGTTCCTCAAGTGTAGAAAACCTGCAAGATACACAAAACCATAAATGTGTGCAGGTCACTGTTTACCTTTATTCCAAGTTGCTGCATACAGCTAAACTCAAGTTTTAGCTGTTATTTTGTGGTGTGATAGATCAGTGGAGCAATACTAACAAGCTGAATGAGGGCATTATTGCCAGCCGTCAATTTTCTTCACAAAGACAAGAGTTCGACCAAATGGCCCTGTCATACTATATCCATAACTCGATAAAACTGTGCATGTAAACATACTGACTGTGTTCTCAGAACTATAAATTTTGTCATCACATAATAGAGTATAACAAAAGAGGAAATTTACTACTTGAAAGTTTCTACCATAATAAAAGCCTTCTTTAATAAAACAGAACAAGTTTCCTTTAATGCTGAACTGACTCAGTGAGTGAAATGTATTCATTTATTTCTCCAATGACTTCCTGCTGGTCGTAGTGGCACTAAAGCAGCCACTATCAAATCTGGGCTGCAGGCAGGACAGTCAATCATACACACTCGGTGTCCATGACACATGCTGTTGAAAGTCCTGTGGAAAAAACTAGAGTGAAAACAAGATCCTATCAGGCTCATCCCTCCTACCACCACAGATGCTGACTCTTCACATTGATAAAAACCTGGATGGTTTTCACATTTTTGTCACTTAGAATCCAAGATTAGGCTGAAATGTGGACTCACCTGACCACAGTGGACATGTCCACTGTCTTTGTGTCTAAGATGAGCTTGTGTCCAGAGAACTCAATTGTTTTTTTTTTTCTCCTGTCTATTATTGATCTGTGGCTTCTTCCTTACTTAATACAGTTTCAGGTTACATTTGTGGATACAGCAGTGGACCGCTCCGGTTTTCCAAGGTACTACCAAGTCAGGTGACTTCATTGTTTCTTTATTGATGGGTTCTTGTACAGTTCTGCTTGGTAAAGAAAAGAAAATAATAAAAATGGTTAGCTCTGCGCAGGAGACTGATTGGAAGTTTCAGAGGTTGCATCAGAACCTGTTAACCAAGCTAGAAAACTTTCTTGCTTCATTGGAAATGGAGTTTTTAAATGTGTCACTATACCCATCATGCTTTGACAGACAAACCATAGTATTTGACGGCCTGAGAGGACAGTGACTCAAAAGGTCAAGCTCTTCGGTCACTTTAAGAGAATCGTTTAATCTATTTTAAATCATTTTATCATGTCAATGGAAAGTTCTGTTTTTCTTATGTTTTAATTTAATTTAATTTTGTACCTTTTTAACAAGTTGTTTCTCACCTGGAATGACGTTCGCTTGATTTTACTCTTTGAGCCAATGTGAGATGAACATAGCATCTGAGTGTTATCAGCGTCAAAACACAATGATCTATTTAAATGAACATGAGGGGAAAGTCACCATTTTCATATGTGCTTTCGTTAAGATTAATAAGTAAGGGTTTTTCAGACCTAAGGTTCGAAACTTAAGTTTGTTTGTTTGTTTTTACAATGACGTTTGGTCTGAATGGGTTAAAGCAACAAACCACCATGAAATAAAAACTGCCAGCTTGGTCTGAGAGCAATATTCAATTTGGGCCACTTGCTCATCAGTTTTGAATTAATGTTCAGAGAAAGACTTTCTTGCTTTAGCTGAGTGTTTATTTGGAAATGGGACATGAGAATCTAAGGGAGGATGCTTGGTTTTTTTTTCAACGTTTCAAAGCAATAAAACAGGTAATAAATTTGATAATTAGATGTCTGGTGCCTTTAATGTGAGTCAGGAAGGGGACTTAGAGGTGCACAGCAGTAGGACAGTTACCCTTCATCTTTCATCACACTTCAAGGAGATTTAAGAGTCACAATAAAGCTTTAAAAGGCTATCAAAAGCTAAATCATCTTTTGGAAATGCAAAACGATTCTCCGCTTCGAGTAACGGCTCATCTAAGACGTTAGGCACCATTAACAAAGCACACTACGGAGTCAGAGAAGGTCAAAACATCCAATGGCACCACACACACACACACACACACACACACACACACACACACACACACACAGAGGAGATTGCTCAATTAGCTTTCCTTCAGCCGGTGCCTCTCTTAACCCTGCAGCTACACTTAGAAGTCATTATATTCAGGGTCTAATGTGATCCCTACGCTTAACTGCATCAACAACTGGCAAGTGCACACATGCACATATTTTACTCACCGACCTCTGTAAGGAATAGAAAAAAAAAAGATTTATGCAGGGTGTGATTGAAGAGGCAATGCTGCCCTCGTGTGCTCTAGAAGCTGCACCTACAAGTGGTTAAGAGATGTCATTTGTGGGTGGCTGGTAAATCCCCAACATAACTCACTCAGGCCTCCACTCTGAGAACCACATCCCAAAGCGGGTCACAAAGTCTTGAGCTGCCTCTAAAAGAGTGTGCACTCCAACTGGACCCCAAAATGCTCGCAGCAACTGATGGGGAAAGCAAACAAGGAAGAATCTTTTATCTGCAGGTCAATTAAAGCTGCATTTTGACCACAGGAACCTTTTTTAGGTTTTTCTTTGCTCAGGCCCTTCCATTTCTACTGCAGGAACCAGGGGCCAAACAAAGTACTGCTTGAATTGTTTTCCCTCCAGCGCAATAGATTTTCTAAAGAAAAAAAGCAGGAGGATGGGCCGATGATGGCGTTCAGACCCTCATGTACTTGGCAGCTCATACGGGCAAAGTCTGAGGCAAAATATCAACGAGGTTGTCGATGTTATTTACAGCTGAAGGAGGTGAAAAAAAAAAAAACAGAAAGAAGACTGACAGACCAGCAGAATGCAAAGCAGATGCAAATGCAGATATGTGTGATGTTAGTCTTGCAAAGCTGTGCCCCAGTTGTAAAGCAGACCGGTGTGCTGAGGTGTCTAACTCACTGAGCTCCTCTATGACCCGATACACTCAGTCATGTGAGATTTTACATACTGCATATAGAAAACATACATACAATAAGCGGTATTGCATGTTTGTGTGTGAATAAGTAAATCAGAAACACATGGAAAAGTGTTATTGAGAATCAAGTCAAGGATTAAAACATCTGTATAATTTTTTTACTATTAAAAGTGAGCTGAAGATGCAGCTGTGGTGGTCTGAATCTAAGAGGACATGTGAGCTGTGAAATTCAGCTGTGAGGTAAAACAGTGAGATGTTCCCTCTGAGCACGCTCACAAAGCTTCTCTTCTCCTCCATGGAGCCTCTTCTCTCCAAAAATGACTATGTGGTGGGCTAAAGAGGAAACTCCCTTTCACCACAGCCCTGCTATCTCTGTGGGAGTTCATTATACACACAGACTAGCCACACACACATGAATATAAGGATGCACACACACTCATTCATAAACTGTGGGAGATTATTGCACACACTGAGTCTGTGACAGGAACACTGGTGGGCAGATGTGTGCGCAGCGTTTACTGCACCATAAATTAACCACTGTGATAACTTTTGCGGACATCCCCTGCTCGACCCATGCAGATGGAGTCCCCAGCAGTCTTCCACCCACGATGCCTCCACCCACTAGGTGTGGGTGTGCATGACAGGGTGGGAGGGAAGGAGCGCTCACATGGCAGCAGTTACAGTAAGTAAAGCCGCAGAGGAGTCACGGGGGTCAGAGCACGGCCAGGGTTACACTACTGTCACATGGACCACACACATACACACACACTTTTGTACACACAGAAGACTTTTAAAGAAGACATGCTGTGTTTTGTCCTTGTTTTTCACAAGCTGAGACAATATCCTGAGGTCTTCATGAAATGTTGCTGACATTCTTTGGTCAAAATGCCACAGAGATGCAATTGATGGAGTAAGCCTCTCAACTCCATCTCTGTCTTCCACGGGATGCTCCTTTTTTGAAATATGTCCAGCAGCTTTGTGCAACAAAGCAAGCATACACTCAGTGACAATGGAAATACATTGCATAACATGAGAGCAGGACATCCCTAACTGAAGGAAAACTTGACTGTCAGTTTTATTTTCTTATATTTATCTTTTACAATGTTACTCTGACTTCTGTGTTGAAATGATTCAGGTTGTTACAACAGTGGACCCACAACTGGAACCCTAAAGTAGCACAACAACCAGGTAGTGAGTGGTATACAAAGGCAAATATCTCATATGTCGACTGGTTAAATCCTAGATCTTACGTTTGGTCCAATCGTACATGTTTTGTTTCAGGCTGCATTTAAACTGCACAGCTTTCAGTGTCTTGCGATTTTTTCTGCTCCTCTGACAACAAAACTCGCTGTCTTGTAATCAGGATTCTTGAAGTCATTGTGCTGTTCACACTATGTGACTGGTTCATGACAGAAGATCCACACACTACACAATCTGACAGCAAGATGGCCACCTGACTGGTGAGTTCCAGTTTCGATGACCCCGAATAGGAATAAGCAGGTACAGTTAAAGGATGGATGGAAGTCAGGTAGGTTTATTCACCTGATTTCTACCATTTCAGTCATTACTCAAAAAGGTAGTGTACAACCCTTGCTCTAATGTGAAATGGCCAAGAGCCTAAACTTTCAATAAAGACTAAAACCTCAAAATAGTTTTGAGTTTGAACAGAATATTTGTTTTCCTGACGTCTCCTTCAAGTCGCTACCATCTTAATTCTGTACAACTCAATTACTCAGTGTTGCACAGACCTGCTGTCAAATGCTGCAGAAGAATTGAGTTAATGTCCTCTGCTTTCATAGAATTAGATCAATATGTTACAATGTTAATGACGAACAAAAAACCGCTAGAAGAAGAGACCGTGAACACTCCTCTTTTTGAGTCTATGGACAGAAGTTTGGGTGTCATCAGTATGCAAGTGGTATTCATTTAAAGTATGACTGTACAAAGAGTTATTTTAATAAACTCTCTGTACACTTACAAAGTTAAAATTAAAATACCTTTGTCTCCAGGAGCTCTATCTACACTTTTGAGTCTTGTCGGAAGCTTCAAATAGCTATTTATTTGGAATTAGCCCGATTCTCCACAGTGCTAAATAAAGTTTGACTTTTCTTCATGTATATTTTCTTTTCTTATGCAGATCCAAGTTTGATTCAAGTCATTTTGGTCCCTAATGAACATTTCCAGTTCTTACCATCTAATAATACACCTGGGTCCTCATTTGAAGACTGAATAAGTGATTTTTTGATGAGGCCAATGAAATACAGACTGCTAGCTCCTCCCATGCTCTCTCTTCACTACTCACCTATTATATTTATTTATTTACAAAGACACACAAGACAAGCAGCTAATAAATGGTGACAACTGGCAAAGAAATCCCATATAATCATGATCTCTTTAATTAAGTGATGGAAACTGAACGGTTGCCCATACAGTTGAAATCATTTTGTTTTCAGAAACAGCCTTCTCTTTTATTGTTCTATTTATTTACAATTCTTCATGTTAAGAGGTTAAAAAATGTTTTTTCCAACTTCATGGGCAACAGCTGATGATCAGAATTAACCATTTATTGGAAAGCAAGAAAGGAAAAGCAATGAAGTTCCAACCGTCTTCCTTCAAGACACTGTGAATGCAGCATGATGTGAAGTTGTGGGCGGAAATAAAGACATCAAGCCTTCTACTACTAGGTTGGTGATGTCACAGCACCCTGTAAATCTGAGGGATTCACTAAACAACATATTTTAAGACATGTTGTCACTTTGGACACCCAAATATATGCTCTCAATCACAAAAAAAGTTTTTTTTTTCCCCCATAAGTCCTCTTAAACATCTTATCACAGCAACAAAATTAGATTTGCCAATCTAACCAATGGAGAAATCTTTTTGTTACCAAGGATTTTCCCACATTTCCTCCAACTATGCAAACTGTGGGAAGTTTATTGCTTGCTGGACAAACTTGGTAAAATGTAAAGAGCTTCTTGTTATGTTAAGTGTATTTGTGTTCTTCACGTTTAAGGTCATGTGACTGAAGGAAAGTCCATGAAAGTCAGCACTCTAACATTTGAAGCTTTGAGGTGTGTTTGGGCTCATTATCCAGCTGCAGTTTGAATCCTTCTCCACAAACATAAACAACCAGAGGGTGGAGCATGGATAGTGGAGAAGGTGCTTCGTATTCTGTTATTTGATGCTTTGTCACGTCCATGGCACTGAAATCTTTGCTCCTATACAGTCAACAAGAATCCTCCAGCTTCTCAATCCACATCAAACAGACGACAGGACAAGAAAAAACATCTGTATCTTTGACAAAGTTGAAAAAGTTTGACCTTCTGATGGTGTGCTCACTTCTGGTCTTAGCATGCATGTGATCCAGTTCACACAAAATGTTTCACAGCTACTTAGAGTCATCTGCACTCAGAATAAAAATCTGACTTCTCTAAATTGTAAAATATTCTATAATCACAGAAAACCAACAACTTCCTGCAGGAAACGGATTCAGGATGATTCAAACAAACCTCTGATGATCCAAACAAATCCACTGGGAGTGTCACCCAAATACTGCTTTAATGAACTATGAATGCCTTTGTTACTAAAATCTGTTACACCAAACTACTGCACTTCCTATGCTTTTAAAATGTCTGTGGATCCTCAAACTTGTTCTCCTTTAATCCCATGGCACTCGTCCCCTCAAACTCAGCGGAAACAGTCAATAATTTCATTGGTTTGAACGTGGTGCCATCTGCTGGTGAATTTGGGGTATGACATGACATTGGTATAAATCTTTATTTATATTGTCCATCATAAAAACATGAGTCCCTAGAACATGTAGAAACGGGTAAGTAATTCACATTTTAGGCCACAACACTCATGAAACTGGAAGGTCGCGCTGCAGTTAAAGGAGATCTGAAAAACCACATCAAAACCAGCTAGTGACATCCAACAGAGATGTTGACTCTTCGAGTCATAGTTGAAAATTAGAGAGCGGCAGAGGAATAAATATTTTCCAGGATGGTGTTGGAGGATGAACAAACAGTCGCTGATTCAAAATTACATTTGAAAAACTGTTGTCCTGTTTAATTTAAGAGACCGATTTTCTGGACGGTGCAGTGCAACAGGCCGGTCAGTCAGCATGAATTATTAAAATACAAACACATGAATTTTGTTCTTCATTATTTACAAAGTGTTACTGAACAGGAACCAGACCAGAGCAAAATATGCAAACAGATGGTACTGATACTTTCATTGAACAGACAACTGATAAAATGAAAAGAAAAAAAAAAAGGGGCGGGGGGTCAAATAGAGCCACATTAGAACTCTGATATTGTTCACCAGAAAATAGAGGGGTTCGTCTCTCCTTGTCAGTAGCGCCCCCTTCAGGTGATCAGGCATCACTGCAACAAAGTGTTTTTTCCAGAATGACATGGGGATTGACACATCAGCAGAAAAAGTATGAATTCAGCTCATCGCTCAAATACAAAAATCAGTGAAACATGAATGGAAAGGAACAAAAATCATTCAGCACAGAAGTGACATCCTTCCTGTTCACAAACCAGAAATGGAATAGCTGCAGCTGCTCCTGACAAGTAGAATATTAAAATGTAAAAACTAAGTGGATTCAAGCCATCCTGAGAACAATCTGGAAATAATAAATACCCCCTGGCCAGAAACACAGAGATCTGAACATGTGTTTGTGGTTGTGCAGCGCAGGAATCAGTCCAGACAGTGTGGTGTGGTGTCATGTGTTAGTATCCTTGTAGTCCATTGTAAACCTTCTGTACAGAACTTTGCTTCAGGAGACTCCGAATACCTGCAAAAAAACAGCAACAGCTGATCAGAGAACAAACCGACTTTACTCTTACAGTTTACCTACAAAATGTTAAAATTAGGAGATTTAAAAAAAAAAAAAAAACACAGAAAAACAGAAAAGTGTGTCAGACTTGAATAAAATTTGTAATTTGACACAATTTTTCAAACAAAACAGTTTTGTTGAATTGTAGTCAAGTGTTAAATTAATGAAAATCATCCATAGTGGATCTTTGGAAGATACCTCTTCCAACCTCTGACAAACAGCAACAGTATGTCACTGTGCTATTAAATATTTGACAAAAATGAAGCCTAAAAGGTGCGGGGGGGCTGTATATGGAACATTTAAACACAAAGTATCCCCATGGTGCAATACCAAAAAGTACTCATTTCCAGCATAACTATCAGTCTCTTATATTACTGTAGAGGAATGTTGGTCTGTTCACAACTTTACTTCAAGTCACTGAAGATTTTAAGCATTTTATTTCATACCACTCTCTTAAGGTCCCACCACAGCACTTCAGTTTTTGACTAAGCCACATCCTAAAACCCCAATTATTTTATTTTCCAAGCCTTTTGACGTAGATTTGCTAGTGTACTTCGGATCACTATCCTGCTGCAGGACCCAATCTAGAGCAAGTTTTAACTAGCACACAGATGGACTCACATTTGCTGCCAGAAAACCCTGATGTAGAGAGGAGTTCATGGTTGACTCAGTCACTGCAAACTTCCAAGATCCTGTTGTTGCAAAAGAACCTCAAATCATCACCTCTCCACCGCAGAGCTTCACAGCGGGTGTAAGGTGTTTTCCTGCTGAAATGGTACATTTTCTCCAAACATGACAGTGGGTACTGAAGACAAAAATGTCCGTTTTGGTCTCATCTGTGTGTAGGACATTGTTCCAGAAGTGCTGTGGTTTGTTCAGATGTCGTTTGGTAAACCTCAATCCTCCATTCAAGATCTTTTTAAACAGAAGAGGCTTTCTTTTATAAACCTCTCCAACCAAACCACACTTGTTCATTCTCCTAATTGCGTTGCCATCGACTTTAACCTGCTCAGTGACGCTGGTGTGACGAGCAAGCTCTTGGTTTTTTGGGGGTCTTTTTTGCATTTCTCTGAGCATTCCAGGCCCTGCGATGGACTGGCGACCTGTCCAGGGTTTACCCCTGCCTCTCGCCTGGGATGGGCTGGGATAGGCTCCAGTAGACCCCCGTGACCCAGAAATGGAAAAAAGGTTAAAAAAATGGATGGATGGATGAGCATTCCATGTTTGGTCAGATGACCTCTTCAGCAAAGATTGTATGCGTCTTGAATGCCTTACATTTTTAAATAACTTTTCTTATTGTACATAATCCTTTCCTCTTGTGCCTGTATATCCTATGGAACCAGGAAGGAGGTACTTAGTATTGCCCAATACATTTGCTTTTCCCCCAATTCTTCTTTTAGGCTTCATTTTTGTGAAACAAATTAAGGCATGGTTTAAAAAAAAAAAGTTGAAGTTTTCATTTGACACATTTGTGTAATATTAAGAAAAAGTATGATCAGATGAGTTTTATTTTGCTTTTACACATGACTGAACGTCAACTCATCCATATATGCATGTACTTTTTTTTTTCAGGATTTATTTTATAAGATCCCTTCCCAAAAGTATTTTTTTAACCATTAAGTAAGAGTTTATTTTTTCTATCTTCCCCTTATAAGATGACAAGATTCATATTCAGATAGAACATGATATGATTCAATTTGATGCATTTAAAACAGAATTATTCAATACATTTGCATATAGTTCTTAACATTTCTGTAACAGAGTTATTCTTTTTGTAACATATAGAATTATGCAAGTTCTTATTTTAGATATAAGGGGGACATTAAAAAAAAAAACAACTAATGAACAAGACTCTTGCATTAGCATTAACCAGCTTTGGTCATTGAATATGTTGCATTTGTTTTTCCCTCATTAACAGGGCACATGCTACTTCGACAGTTGTATCTGATTAGGAGATGTAGGCTTTAAAAGCGTTTAAATGCTTTAATGTGCAGACTTTATGCTCTGCACCACAAAGGAACTTGGAGCTCACCTTCTTTCTGCTGATCGTTGAGCTGTGTCTGAGGAAACTCCACGTCGAAAGTGATGATGAGTGATCCTCTGATGTTGATGTTGTCAAAGTTTGGCAGACCCTCTCCTTTCTTCCACATTCGAGCTCCGGGCTTCGTGATTTTGTCTCTCACTACATGGACCTTTAATTCAGCAGCAGATTCAGATGTTAACCTCAATTGTTGCATTCAACCACAACTTTTTAATATATTAAAAAAAAAAACAAAAAAAAAAACAACAACAATAAACTAATGCATGAATCTTCCTGTTTAAAGTCAGTTCTGGGCGGGAAAAGCCCAATTTAAGCCTTGACAAATCTATACAGAACCTTGTGTCCATCCAAATGTATGATGTCCATCTCAAAGCCGACAAGTGCCTCCTCCAGAGAGATGGTGACGTTGGTGTACAGGTCATCTCCTCTACGTTCAAACAAGGGATGTCTGAAAGGGAAGGGTGTCCCAGGATCAGCTGACGGTGAGTCACTGACATCATACTCAACAGGAAACCACCAAGAACAAACAAACAAACAAAAAAAATACAGTACACACAGAAAATGAAGCCTGTTCTTACTTTAACACTTTGATGCGGAATCGCAGATCTCCAGGTTCACCATCGATGTGAGGTTCTCCTGAGAACAGACCTCAAACGTTAGAAACAAATAATGAGCAAAAAATAAAAAAAGATTCAGCTTCAAGACAGTTACCTTCGCCAATGAAGGGGTATTCCATCTCGTCCCTCACTCCTTGTTCAATCTCCACTTCCAAGGTCTTCTCCTCATTTACCAGCCTGACATTAAGAAAACATCACATAAATTTGTTAAACTTCTAAGATATCAGTTCATACGCACGCAACATTCAGACTTAAGCAGTCTTATAATGTTTTAAGAAATACTGATTCACCTTTATGGTAACAAGAGAAATTATATTAAAAAAAAGGATTAGTATTTTTTAGAAGGACGAAGAGTAAAGAAACTTTAATAATCACAAAGAGAACAAGTTAATACTGAAAAATCTAACCTCATTCATTTTATTCTGACCAATCCAACAACATAAAATAAATCCTAATGAATTTATAGTTTTGTTAGATATCACATAAAAATTACATAATTTAAGAACAATAAACCATCATGAGTTTTTTTTTAAAAACTCCTCAGAGAGCAGAACTGAGGTAACAGTATTGCCAGTTGCCCATTGGTGGGTCAATGAAAAAAAAATTAATTAATTAAAAAAGTCATCATTTTTATGTCCCCATACAGTTTTGATAAACCCTGTACTTCATTGTCACATCATTCATATGCGTTTGTTTTTACGAAACTAAAGCAACACTTTAGGGTAGATTGTGTCTTTTTTTGTGTGTCCGCGTGTGTTCAGCCAGTGACTGTATAGTTGGATTACAGAGGGTTTCCTTCATCCTGGAAGACTCACTCCGGGAGGAGAACTAAAATAATCAAGAAATATCTAAATACTTTCAAAGTATAAAAAAAAAAAAAATGAAAGCAGCATTCGTTAATTGATTTAAACTAACTTAATGGTCAGTTGAATAGAAAAAAATATGCCTTTATTGTGATTGTCTTTAAATACAATGACACTGGAGAGATACTCCAAAAAGCTGCATCACTGCACACACGTTCAATTTCATTCAAAAAAAGGAGGGAAAAAAACAAAAAACAAAACAAACAAACAAACAAAAAAAACACCTCACTTACAGATCATTCATCACACACACACGCTTCAGTTATTTCTGCCATTCCCACATGTATACCCTAACACGCAATACTCACTATCAATTTCATTAAAACACATATGTATGGTGGGAAAAGGTCGATTCAACCTTGAAAAATGAGCCAATGTGATCATTTTGTCTCAGATTTTTTTTCTCTCCACAAAATGTATGACCTTTTTCTCTAAATGTTTTATTGTTATTCAATTTTAATATCTCATAAAGCTGTGATTTTAATCTCAAATCCATTTCTTTTGTCTCCATCTTGGTATTTTTATTTATTTTTAATAAAATATTTGACACTTGGACTACAAGGTTGAGACAGAAGCCCTAAAACTCAAAAACCCCTCTTTGTAAAAAGCATCTCAGCTACTTTTCCTTCATAACAAGCTGCAGAATGGTGTGGACATTGTTTGACAACATGCACATACAGGAAGCACTGGAGCTGCTGTGCTACACAACAGGCCATCTGCTTTTTACACTGACAGAAGGAGATCAGAGGCTAATCCAAGATGTGTGACTTCATTTGAAAAAACACCCAACACAACAGGACTTAAAGATGGGATATTCCTCCACCAAATAATGACTCAAAATAGTTAAAAAGATAAAAGAAAAACAGGCACCGGATAGCTCAGTAGGTTGAGCAGGTCCACTACATGCAGATGCTTTTGCTCTCATGTATGTGGAAAGTGAGATCTGGAGTAAAACACAATAACTACCGGCACACTTAGATCAGCAGAATCTGCTCAATCATATCTAAACCCAGTATTACTTCAGCTTGAATTACAGAGATCTTTGATGATCACAGTGAAATTCATCACAATATCTCACCTGACATTGGGACACTCATCGCACACTGTTTCCTGAGTCATCTGGAAGCGACCCGGTCCGAGTTGCGTCGTCCTCATCTCCTGTCTGCAGTTGCACTTCCTTTTACCAGGAGCTTCTTTAGCTACAGGTTTGTTGCGCACAACCTGAGTAACAAAACAGGTTCATAAAAGGTTACAAAAACACAAACTGGCAGGAAGTGAACCGGAAAGTTTCACGTTGAGAGCCTAACTTTAAATGGGCGTTGTGAGTGTAGGTTGTTAGAGGGGAAAGGAGGAGTTTTACACACCTCCACAAAGTTCCCAGAGTACACCTCTTCGAGCGTGACCTCCAGGTCGAGTATGATGTCATTTCCTCTGGGGATGTTCCTGTCCTGCTGTTGACGGTTGCCTCCAAACATAAACCCAAAGTCACCAAAGAAGCTGCAGAGAGAGGACAAAGTTGGAGCAGAAAGTGCACATCAATTCAAGCTCTGATATACTAAAACACCCATGCAAGCAAATATCTAGTCCTCTAGAAACTTGCTAATCTCATCGGACAGGGTCCCAGAAGGGCAGACTTCACACAAAAACATGCAAAACATCTGCTGAGCTCAGAGTTTTAGTTTCATGTTTCTGGGTTCCGAAGTCAAATGTTTCAGATTTCTAATCGGCTTCACTTGAATGAAATATGGGGCTGTCCAGAGCTTAGGAAGGAAAAGTTGAATTTAAGAAAAATATTGTCAGCGCATACTTTTTTTTCGAGAGTTAGCAGTTGTGTTCTTACGGAAACAGAAACATTTAGAAACAAACAATTCTGATGAAACAAACATTTTGCTCTAATCAGCCATTTTTTGCCTCCAGAGGATAAACATGTCCAACAGCTTCTGACAAGGAAGAATAATGAGAAGAGTGTGAAAGAACTTATGAAGCTTGTGTCCATGTTTCTCTTGTGTATAACCAAACATCACTGTTTTTATTCCGCTTCTCCATGTTTAGTTTCTTGTTTTATGATTACCATTTTTTCATTACAGGCATGTGAAATGTAGCCTATGACACCACCTGTTGACCACACAACACACTAATCTATACACACCAAGTTGTCTGATGGACACTAGTCCCATGAGCATTCACCATGAAAAGTTCACTTTGAATTTTCCAGACGTTTGGAATCGCAGCTACTGACACTATGACAAAGTGAGAACTTTTCATTTATTCAGAAAAATAAACCTAAATGTATAATCTTTCCTCTTCACAGATTATCCAGTTCAAGCTTGATGCTGTTTTTAGGACAATGTAAAGATCAGTTAAATCTTTAGACTTTTTAAATAACAAACACCTGAAAGTTGGAATTGTATTATTTGATTTATCTGCATTCAGTAAAACAAACAAAAAAAAAATCCACAACACTAACCTGGAGAAGATATCGTTGTGAGAACTGTGGTGACCTTCTTTGAGCCCATCTTCTCCATACATGTCATACTGCTTCCTTTTCTCCTCATCTGAGAGGACCTGCAAAACAACAACCCGTTGATGGCTCCTCTCATTTTTCTATTACCAGTAAACAAACCATCTAGAAGTAATCAAGTGGTTGGACAGGGGAAGTTCTCAAATGAAAAACATTTCCCAGAAATAGGAGCTTCACATTAAACCAACAATGATCTGTCAGAACCCTCAAGTGTTCTTGTGTCATTAACTGCTGACAAGATAAATGTGCCCAAGACAATGAAGCATTGTTCAGAAACAGTCTCCTAGGTTTCCTGAGCAACAAAACACAACTGTAAAATTTCACCAAAACCTTTATTTCTCAGCATCTGAAATCTATTTAAAAAATAAATAAATAAATGCAAGTTCATAGTTTAAGCCATTGGTTTTGTATTTGACATCACTGGCTTTCCCCTGATATGCAAAATATTGTGTTTGAAATGTATTCAAGTGGCATTAATGCAAAAAGAGATAAATGTGCTTTATCTCATCTTACAGGCCTGTCTTTAATGGCTTCATTGAACTTGTTTCCTTTTTGTTGCCAACTGCCTTGAGAATATTTTTTATTATGAATTGGAATCATACAAATTAAGTAAATTAAGAGGTCACCATTCAGATGGTTTGGCATGTGGAAAATAATATTTCCTTGTTGTAATACAGGATTTTCCTGTATTTGAATTTTTAGATAACTTTCAAAAATAATTCACAAATGAATCAAAAATTAAAAATGGTTGCAAACTACAGTGTTAATAATCTGTACACTTGAATGACCTGTGTAATTACTTTAATTAATATTTTACCTTTTCTATTTATCATTACTATCCAAAACATTTAAGAAAATTGTTATAACAAATAAGGAACATAATGAGCTCTAACAACAAAAATATATATATATATATATATATATATATATATATATATATATATATATATATATATATATATATGATTCCCAGGCTTGATAGAATATTTATATGCAGTTTGAAAACAGGGAAAAGGTGGAAATAAAGTCAGATTCTGCAGGTTTATTTTGATAAATATAAACGTTTGAGACGCAAGGCTCACCTGGATCCACTCCCACACATCTATATCTAGCTTTTCATAGTGCCAGGTGAGCTGCGTAATAGCCAATCAGATGCGGCCACACGGTCTAGTCAGCCAATCACAGAGCTAGTAGCGTTTCCATCAACAACCAAATAGCAAGCATACAAAAGACTTAAGTAACAAAGCCTCAGTCGATACCCAAAAACAAATAGGTATTTATATTTAATACATGTGTTTAAGTTCACTAAAATTAATGACATTTTATTACTTAAAATGTGTTTAAAGGCCCGAAAAACTTTGCTCCGCATCCTCTCTTATATGACTGCCACCGAGCACAAGACAATAGCTTTAGACCTACCTCATAAGCTGCCCCCAAATCCGCAAATTTGTCTTGTGCTTTGGGGTCGTCTGGGTTTCTGTCGGGATGTAACTGCAGAGCCAACTTCCTGTAAGCCTTTTTAATGTCCCTGATGGATGCTGTCTTGCTCACCCCCAAGATCTTATAGAAATCTCGACTACAGCAGAGGAGGAGACGATACACAGAAGACCAAAGAAACATGAACAAACAGTCTAGGACAATAAAACAATCTTAAATGTAAGGTTTTTTTTAGACTGGTTATCCTGATAGTCGGGGACAGGTTAGCTAAAGCCGGCTTCAGCTCATTCCTGTGAATATAAACTCGGATGTTATGAATGGATGTTAGCTAACTAGTTCATACACGACCATTAAAGTCGTATGTGTAGTTTACATAATTGAACTCTTTCCTAGATCACAACTAAGCACAACACTTTGCTCAGAGTGTCAGGCTGCTCTACAGTCGCAGAGGCCGGTTAGACCAATCACAGTGAAACATGTGTACCAGTTGGCGATGCTGTTTAGCGGCTGTGAGGCTGCTCACTGAAGGCGACCGACTTACCCAGCGAGAACCGCCGTGATGGCACACAGGAGCAGACAGCAGACGTTACAGAGATTCATCCCTTTCTTAGCCATGGATTCAGAGATTTATAAAGGAAGTAATGAAAGCAGAGCCGGCTTCTGAAGCTTGGTTCCCCACTACCACTAGTGACCACCTTCCTGTCAGATTCCCACTCCGCTCCGCCTCATGGCATGTCGGCAAATCAGTCTCTCTGCCTAAACCCCGCCCAGTTTTAAAGGAACCGCGCTCAATTTTGCTAAAAACACACCATAATTCAACACAACGCGTCTTGTTCTGGACGTTTAATAATTCCTATATAAGCAGTATCACAATAAAATGACGTTTTCCCTGAACTGGTTCACCACTAGGAAATGGGGTCACAAGAATTTCAAGCGCGCCCCCGCGAACTGCTGCGCGTCACAGCGTCCGTAGGGGAGGGCGCCAAAAAGGAAGAGGACAGAAGACAGATGTGTGCGGGTCTGGAAATAAACTGTTTCCACCGCACTCAATGTACACATCAATATTCTCCCTGATGAAACCGGGATTCATCGGTTCTTGTCCACCTCGACGGAGCAGAAAGACGCTTTCCGCCTGAGGGCAAAGACTTAAGGTAGGAGCGCTATTAGCCCCGCTAGCTGGCCGTGGCTAGGTTAGCAGAACTTAAGCGAACTAGTTAACTTTTGTGGAATTAATAGTCCGTTTGAAAAATATGCGTGTATCATCCCGTCACAGCCATAGAGGTTTATGTTTGTTTATGTGAAGTTCATCTGGATTACTTTTAGCTTAGAAATAGTTTTGGTTTGCTCATCAAACTTTATTATATCAGGTGTTTATGTCACGAGCAGTTGTCATGGGAGCGGCACGAGAGAGGAGCATCACGCAGATCTCAGCTTTACTGTCATTAAGTAGAATTCATAAAGAAGTAAAACATATAGTTATAGTATTGTTTGTTGTACAGCTGAACTATACTTATTCCAATATCTTGTCTTTCCTGATAGAAAATAGGAATTATCAGAAAAAAGCCAAATCGTTGTCACATAAGAGAGTGAATCATCTTTCTGAATTTAGCTGAACAAATGAGTGACAGCCTCTTATTGAAAAAAATACTCCAGTTATTGATATATTTTAGATAGTGACATGTTCTCCTTCTGCTTTTGGCTTTTCTCTTCGGTGGTGACCACGGGAAATCATTTTCCATCATACCCTATCCTCTTTTATTTCCACTCTCACACTAACTGCATGCCCTCTTTCACCACATTCATAAATATCCTCTTTGGTCTTCCTCTTCATCACCTGCCTGATGGCTCCATCATCAACATCCTACTATCAATATGTCCATTGTCCCTTCTCTGCACATGTTCAGATATCTTTATCTGGTTTCTAACTTTTTTTTTTCTCCCCCAAAACAGCCAACTCGAACTTTCCCACTGTGTTAATTCCCAATCCTGTCTGTTTTTGTCACTCCTAAAGGGAACCTCAGCACCTTCAGCACTGCTACTTCCAGCTCTGCCTCCTGCCCCAGACATTCCCTTTGACTCTTACTCCAACTCTCATGTTACACATCGCTTCTGACACTTTTGTCCACCCACTCCACCCTACCAGCACTCTCTTCTTTACCTCTTTTCCTTCGTTATTTCGAACAGTTGACCCCAGAGTATTTAAACTTTACCCGTGCTTTGTTAAGCATGTCCAGAACATACATTTTTAGTATTATACATACCCTCTTGGGTGGATTTAACTTGGGTAGTAGACACATTTGGACCTTATCTGTGCTACTTGGAGCACATATGGCTCAGTAATGGCCCTTGCAAACAATATCTGGCCTAAATTCATGAACTGGGCCAAACATAGGTTTTCATACATGATTTTTGAACAAGATATGGTCCAAATTCCATAAGGCTGTTTTAAAATGGGATACAAGAAGCGTTGTGATGGCCAGGTGTGGCCAAAAGCCCCAAAGTGAAAAAAGAATTGGGCTATATCTGCTGGATATGTGGCTGTGTTTAAGCATTCAAACTTACTTTGGGTCAATGCTGTCAGTCAAACCCAAATAAGGGCCATATCATTGCAGATATGACCCAAGTCTGGGTCAAAAATTCTTTGGTTTCTGGGAATTTTTCAAATGCAAAACAAATAAATTAAATGGCATTTTTCTTTTATGCAGTGTATTGAATTGCTGTGAGAAGAGTGTCTGATGTCCACCAAAGTGGCTAATGTGCAACTAAACCATCCAAAGCCATGCATCTACTAAAAACTACTTTTGAATACTCTGTTTGCTGTCATGACAACAATACAGAAAAGGGTTGGCGCAGTGGAAAATGGTGTGATGGGTCCAGATTTACAACTTTTTCCAGCATTATAGGCATATCAGGTTAAAAAGAAAGGGGGATAAAGCTATCATGCCATATGCCGTCCTATGTGGTTGCTTCAGTTGCACAGGTATAGCAGAGGTCAGACTCTCCCGTCATCGATACAAGATGTTGGCGAAAAATGTCAACAGTTTTGGTAAATGGTGCTAAGTAATCTAAACTGCTAAACAAGGTTGTTGAAAGAATGCATGCTGCTGTCCAAGCTGCAAGTTGTCCAACAAGTATTAGTGTGTATGACATATGTGTGTCAGGCAGTGTGTAATACTTTATAGACTATGTACTAAATTTTAAACATCCCTCTTCTCAGACATGGAGGCAGACAGCGTGAGCATATGGCCACGCATGGAGCCCTTCCTACTGGGCGCCTTACAGGTGAATATCCTCTTAGAGGTGTGCAGCAAAATTATATTATCCAGAAGATGCAAACCTATTTATTAACTTTGTCACTACGGTTGCAGGTGGCTCCTTCCTCCAAGCTCAGTCTTCACTACCTTCGTAAGATGGCAACTTATGTGCGGACACGGGATGGCTGTTTCCCTTCTTTGTGCTGGCCTATGTGGAGACACATTGCTTGTGGAAAGTTACAGCTTCCAGAAGACCTTGCATGGCTCTACTTTGAGAGCTTTGACCTTCTTGTGGGCCACACTGCCGAGGAGAGGCTGGAATGGGCTGAGTGTCTGTCGCAGTGCTCTTCCAAAACTGAGCTGGAGCATCAAAGGAGCAAGGTGCAATAAAAGTCCAGGGTGGAGTCTAGTTTAGATACATATTATGTGTGTGTTTACCTAAGAATGTAATACAGTCTCTTATCTTTCATGTTGACTCTTTGTGTTATATTTTTCTCAAGTTTGTGTTGCTCATTGTACTGTTCTGTTTTGCCACAGGTGGAGGTTATCATTTTAACCTTGCTCTCAGATTTGAGGAGATGCTCTGCACTGATACCGAGCCCTTGTTTCTTTGTCTTTAGCTGTCAGTGGACACACTGCAGTTCCTCCTCTTCCTCTACATCCAGCAGCTGAATCGCATGTCTCTGCGAACATCTCTGATCGGAGAAGAGTGGCCTAACCATCGCACTCGCTCCCCGTCTGCATCAGACCGAGAGGCCAAGACAAGCGCTCAGAACAAGGTGCTCTGTGCTATAAAGTAGACAAAACGTTACTGCATATTGCACCCTTGACTGTAATTGTGATCACCCCGTCATAGTCAGTACAAGCCTTTTATATTTTTAAGCTGAAAGCACAAGTTCTTTGATGTGTCATTCATGGTCCGTTTTTGTGCCTGGTTTTGATTGGCAGAACTGGGATGATCAGGCCCACCTGTCATTTGTACAAAGCCATCTGGCAGAGATTTTGGAGCTGCTGGCGGACCCTGGCCAGCTGTCACAATCTGGACAAGCCCAAAGAGACTGCCAGGTCTGTTCACAGTTAGCACAGATTCTGTGTTGGGTTGCAGCGACAGTTTACGTGTGAATGGAAGAACTGTGGAGAAAGGCTGAAAAACATAACTTGCTCTGTACCGAACAGCAGACGGATTCAGTTTATCTGAACTGTACATTTGTTAATGCCTTCTGAAAATTTCCCCCAAACGTTTAACACAAGTCTTAAGGTGCACTAAAGCTGATCCTTCAGTTGTATTTATCAGATATCTGTGGAGACTGTGCGGAGCTTGAGCCTTCTCCTGGAGGGCTCAGTCGGCCCCGGAGGAGCCGTTCAGCCCATCCACCGCCTACTGACCAAAGGTCCACTCCAGACACAAGCTGGCTACTCCACCCAGAGCCGCTCCTTCCCTCTGCACAAGCTCCTCTCTTGTCTCCAGCACACCCTCAGTCTCAACCCCTTCGGGATAACTGCCTGCCTTCGCTCAGGAAAGAAACTAGCCTGGGCACAACAAGGTGTCTTTGACTCTCCTGGCATCTCTGTCTTTTTCTGTTCTTGCCAGGGTAAGTATTTGTTTGACTTTTTTTTTTTTTTTTTTTTTTTGCATTCAAGTGGAAGGGGCCATGAAGAGAGCCAAGATAGCCAGAAACACCCACACAGCTCCACCTGGCAGTAAGATGGTGCTTATGTCCCAGGTCTTCAAACAAACCCTGGCTAAAACATCTGACAAATTGACTGGTGCCAACATTAAAATCCACAGATGCTCCGATGCCTTTATTTACCTCCTTTCACCTCTCAGGTAAGGCTAATTTCTGTGGACACCTTGAATTTTTGAGGACATTTCTCATTTATCATATTTTTCTTTTGCTGCACATGTTACTTTAGATCTGTGAGTTTGGACAAATGTCGTGACACTACAGTGGTTCTGGGTCCTGTGGAAACCAGTATCCACATGCATTGCTGCCAGAATATGAGGTTGGTTTGTGTTACCAGAAGAATTGCAGTCGGAGCCTCTTCTCGTTGCACCATCCACGTCCTGACACCCACCCGCCCGCTGCTCCTGCCTGGAAACACAGACATCACCCTAGGCCCATACCACACTTTCTACCCCTCCTTGGAGGATCATATGGCCAGTGTGGGGTTAGCTGTGGTTCCGAATGTCTGGGATATGCCCTTGCTTCTAGGTACCGATGGCCTCGCCAGCTCTTCACTCAACATGTCATCCAACTCAGACACTGCCTGCTACCGCCTGCTGCCTCCATCTGAGTTTCACACACTGGCCGTGCCATACCAGATGGAGGGCGATACATGCGAGGTGCCTGGAGGACTGCCTCCTGCGTACCAGGAAGCTGTGGATGAAAAGCAGAAGAGGATACAAGCCTGGCAGAAAACAGTGATGGGCGCCCAACTCAACGCGTAAGTTGATAAACAGGGTCTTCCTCTATTTAACAAAGGAATCAATTGCATAAAATTAAGTTTGATTTGTCTGTTATCAAGCATGCACTTGTAATTGCTGGAAAGTTTTAATGGAAAAGCTATTTAAAAGATCAATATAGATAGAACAAGTGTGATGTTATGGAGCTTAGTTTTAGAAAAGTAGCTCAAGAGGCATCTGTGCTCTACCTGACTTTAACAGCACAGTGAACTCAATCACATGAGAGGAAAAACTCCACATTTCGATGCTGTCTGTCATTTTGACATGTTTTTTTGTACTTCATTTTGTATGTTTGTCTACAGGGAGCAGAAAAAACAATTCCAGGAGCTGGTAGAGTTAAAGTTTCACGAGTGGCTGGTAGAAACAGGGCACCGACAGGAACTTGACAGCCTGATCCCGTCAATGATAACCTCTGTTAAGGACTTGGATGGAGCAGAAAAGGACACCAGCCAAGTTAAACTTACCAAACCTACTGGGACCCGACCAGGGGAGGGAGAGTCAGCTGTGGTTCATTGAATTATTGGGCTCATTTTGTTTGGAAGCATATTTTCCTGAAGCCGGTGAACTGAAACAGAATGGCAGTGACCACAGACAGTTGTCCTCCATCTTCTGAAAGCTCAGACAGGTGTGGTGTTGTCGGTTAAGTTTTTATAGCAACCTGCGGGTGTGTACATCATTCCAATTTCCTCTTAACAAAAGGCAGCTAAACCATTCGTACCATGCGGAGGAGGGAGCGGAGCAGAATGTTGCAGAACAACTTGGCGCACATCAAACTTATGAGACTGAGGACACAGGTGGAGCACATGCTTAGGTTTTTAAAGGGCATTTTTGAAAAAAGCTTCCGATTTAATGCTGAGAATATGTTTTGGAAACAACAAAAGTCAAATTTTGGTCAGGAATAGTGTGAATTAACCACAGTGATGGACTGTTAAAAATGGTTAAATAATAGAATGTTATGCTTTGCTTTTCCACCTAAAGGAGACATAATTTTCTTCTCCACAGATCAGCAGTTGTAACACCCTTTTCCACCCAGGAACACCATCGCTAGGGATGTGCTAGTGATATTAACAAGATTTAAAGACTTGAAGACACAAGAAACGGTGAACTCCCATCCTTTGAATCTCAGTTTTTAATTCCTAGCAGGATTACATAGAATACAGGCTACATAGGAGTAGTAGTAGGAGTGGTTGGTCACAATAATCCTGCTTCACCCCCTGGTGGAGGGAGGTGGCTGTTAGAGGTTAACCTGCACAGAGTTAGAGCTGGTCTGGAGCTAGTTTTCCTGGCTTTGAGCATGGGCTGTTAACACGAGAAAAGACTGCTTTCATTCAAGCAGACACATCCTCATAAAGTTGATCGACACTACAGGTAGTAATACAGTGACATTGTGTTATAAAAAAATTGACATTTTTGTTTCAAGTAAGACATTAACAGGTGTTTTGCAAGTTCCGTGCATTTTGAAGCGTTTTGGAGACTTGGCTCATAAATCGTCAGTAGTTTCCTGCAAGGCTCAGTGTGGTTCAGGCCTGTAAGAACCACGACTGCGTTCCTCCATAAAGTCGCGGCCATTATTTCTTTTCCAACAGACTTCCTGTTGATAAATAAGTTACTTTGTATTTTCACAAAGGGAAAGTGGTGGAGAGCCATGAAGAACGTATTTAATTCTTTGGGTGTAAAGGAGATGCTTGTGCACTTACAGCTCAGGTCATAGTATTTATTAGGAGAATAGAAAATAATTTAACAATTCTCTTTATTAATTTTCTTCTGTCTTTGGAAAAATGGGGGGATATTGTTGGATGTCTAAATTGTATTTTTGTATGAATATGTATGTAATTGTCAGCTCTGAATTATAATTCTAATCATTCTTCCCTACTCAGAGCCAGTTTGAGCATTTAATACTTCCAAGTGTACTTAAACCAGTTCTTCACACTTTTGGCATTAAAATCTGTTTAATTTTTTTTTGTTTTGTTTTTTTAAAAAAATATAGTGAGAAATGCATTAAATGCAGTAGAACAGCAACAGTTTTCAAGGCACAGTTTGGTTGCAGGGAGTGACAAGAATATGATGAAAACGTTACTATAAAACCTTTAGCACTTTTCTACTGCTGTTTACTTCAAAACAAACAATCCTCTTACACATCTGCTGTATGAAGAACATGTAATTGGCAAAACATGATAATAAATGTTCTGACTGAAAAAGTGCCTCTTTATTTTTTTAGACTTTCAACTTGAACAAAATATGTTTCAGATTGATATGATAAACTTAAATAAATGTACTGAAACGCATTAATTGAATTATCATGATTAGCCGAATTTCTTTCCCAAGTTAATATCACATCAATGTACTGAACCTCAGGAGAAGGTAAAGTTCTTGATTTTAAAGGAGAAGCACCTGCAGACAAGTCTGATTCTGTCCTTAAAATGGCTGGGACAGAGCTGTGAAGACACGACTGAAAACATGCCTATTCTACTGTATTTCTCTGATATTTTGACCAAAATGACATTTTATGAAAATCTAGGGAAATGATCAGCTTTTAATAGTTTATATCAATAAAGATAACAAACCAAGATTATATTTTTTTATTTTTATTGTAAACTTAAAGGAAAACTGGGAAGCGCACAAAGCAAAAGTTTGATCACTGTCCTAACAACTGCAACTTCTGCAGCTTTTTTTTTTTTTTTTTTTTTTTTCATTCTCCCTAGACAAGGCTTCACGTTTAGACGTTCTTCGTGTATTTTGCATGCATTTCTGGGGCTTTCTACATAAAAGCAAGATTCGTGACATCACAGACTACTGAAAGTAGCTCACTTTTAAAATAGCTCCTAACTACTCGTAGATGTGTAAAATGATGCATATATACTTATATATGTTGCATGTTGAATGAGGTTTTTCTAAAGGAAGTTTTACGGTGTGATCACTATTCTTTCAGAAGTGACATGTCTGAATACTTCTCCTAGATGTATCCACAGGCCAGAGATGAGGCAGGTCCTCGCCAGGTGGGGGCGAGCTGGTGGAGCTGGCATGTGTCACAGTGGGCACTGGACCCGGCCTGTAGAGAAGTGGGGGTCAATAAACGCATAACGGTGCCCGGCCATTATGCCGTAATCCTTCCCCGCTTTTCTGGAAAAACTGAATAGCACTAGAATCACTGACTCAATTTTTGGATCTCATTTTCATGACAAAGCGATTGTTCCCCTTTTGCCTCCACTGTTGCTGTTTATGAACATGAGGGCAGCGGGGGTATAAAAGGAACAGGCTGAAAGGTCGGAGCGACACTGAGACCTCAGCAGACCCTCCACCATCACCACCGAGGCAGTGCCAAACATTACAGCCAAGATGGGCAGGGTGAGTTCACACACAGTCAGGTGACAAGTTCACGTTGAAGAAGCGCGAGAGTCTGCTCGTCTCTGTGTGGTTTAGTCAGGAACTAACTGCTTTCGAGCAGGTGGAGGCCAAAGCAGGGTTTGTTGGAGCGCTGCTACAAACCCCTCACCTCTTTTCTGTTTGCTACAAATGCAAAAATGATATCTGAGTTCTCTAAGGTGAACTATCCATCTGAGAGTCCCAACATGTTTCCACTTGTCCTCCTCCAGATCATCTTCTATGAGGACAAGAACTTCCAGGGCCGACGCTATGAGTGCGACAGCGACTGCTCGGACTTCCATGCCTACCTGAGCCGCTGTAATTCCATCCGGGTGGAGAGTGGGGCCTGGGTGGTGTACGAGAGGCCCAACTACATGGGCTACCAGTACGTCCTAACCAGAGGAGAGTACCCAGAGTACCAGCGCTGGATGGGGCTCAATGATCGCCTCAGTTCCTGCAAGATGATCCACTTTGTAAGTGATCTGGCCTGCTGCTAGGGTTTTTGCTTTTCCACTTTCAGTGTTTTCACTCTGAGGACATATTGGGAGAGTAACATCAGAGAGATCATGCTATAGTCAAACCAGTCAAAGTAGAGCTCAGTCAATCACCAATACGGGATTTGTGACCTAAGTGACCTTGAGCTTGCAGCCTCCGATCCAAAAATCAATGCAGCGAGCATGAGCTGTTTGTTTACAGCTCTGGTCTATTCATTAACATGCAAGACTGGGCTTTTGTTTGATTGTCATCATTTATCTCATATGTGGAGTAAAAAAATACCAGATTCAGTACAGATTACCTGTACAGCCTTAATACCTAAAAAAAAACCCTGTTGATTGCTCATCATTCTCCAGAAGACCTACATGTCTGCTAGCATCTCATCTCCCTATATATCCCCCCTTCTCCTTTTTTCTTACCCCACATCCCATCCCCATTCTTTCCCAACCCTCTTCACTAACTGCCCAATCCCAAACCCCAAAACACCTCCTTTCTATCTCCCTGTCTCCCCCCACCCCTCCTTCACCTTCCAGACCAGTGGGACCCAATACAAGATGCAGCTGTACGAAAAGGCAGACTTTGGGGGCCAGGCCGTGGAGGCCACAGAGGACTGTCCGTCGGTCCTGGAGAAGTTTCGCTGGAGGGAGGTCAACTCCTGTAAGGTCTTCGACGGCTGCTGGGTTTTCTACGAGCACCCCAACTACCGCGGGCGCCAGTACTTTTTGGAAAAGGGGGAGTACCGTAAACCTGGCGACTGGGGCGCCGTCAGTCCAACAGTTCAGTCCTTCCGGCGCTTCACTGAATGATTGAAACTAATTGAAAATAACAAGTATGAGCTATATCAGGGCATTCAGAGTTGATATCTGACTATGACTCTCTTTGGCCTTATGTTGTGATTTTGAATGGAGGTCTCAAAAAATAAAACTGTCCAGCAAGCAGATCCATGTCTCTTATTTAGATCTTTTCTACATTAGTTGTTTCATAACTTTTGAAGCTTTTACAGTAAGAATTTCCAAACAGAGAACTTATTTCTCCTGTTTTTTTTTGTTTTTTTTTTTGCATGAAAAAGTTATAATTCAGGAAACTTTGAAAATATGGTCAGTGTTCAGGAATTTTCAGAGGTACTTTTTAAAAGCTTAAGCAGTTTGCAAAAGACTGAAACAATCACATAATCAAGTTACTCTGTCACCCATCCAGTGACAGCTAGAGTGGGCTGCCGTGACCCTGAGCAGGACTGAAGTGGATGTGAAACATGACGAAGCCTTGGAGCAGAGAAAGGGCCTCCAGACTTCTGATTATGCCAATGTTTCACTGATTCTGTAATGTCATCAAAAGTATTAATAGAAATTTCTTGAAGTAGTAATCTGAAATAAAACAATGCTTTGCTCGCTTTTGATGCAGATGGGTGTGCAATTACTTTTTCCCCTGCAGGAGAATCCAAGTAACTGATGAAACCCCTAAAAGAAGAGGACAAGCACAGAAGATCCGACACAGCTGAGAAATAATGACCCACAAAAACACTGAGGAGCCCATTTTCACCATCTTAAACAGCTCAGACCTCACAGATTTACAGAAGACTAAACATATACTGTAATCTTATCAGATACATTTATACTACATCACTTTTGCCCAAGCTATTTTACGCTTTTTTGTCACCACATGTACTTTACAGCAGAATGTCTGAATTCCAGCATCGTTGTAAAACAAGCCATGTTATGTGGGCCAAATCCCTTTAACTCTCTTCTGTGACATCTATGAGAGTTAATTTAAGATGGGGAAAGCTGGATCTTTTATGGGCCTTATTCTGAGCAGTGGTTAGCCTTGCTCCCTATCAGAACCCCCTCAATTTTTAAAACAGAAGGTGCTCAGTACTAAAGCGTCTGCCTACTGAAGGTAGAAGACTAACTAGTCACAAAGTGTCACACAAACCCATCCATGTATTATGTATACCTACTTACTCCAATTCGGGGTCACAGAAAAACTGCTGGTGCCTATATCAGCTCTCTTTGGGTGGAAGGCAGGGGTACATGCTGGACAGGTTGCCAGTCCATTTGAAGGCCACATATAGACAAACAACCACACACACACAAAAAAGTGCAGTTTTCAAAACAGCCTGAGTGTGCCTTTAACAGCTGAATTCAGATAGTCAGAATGCAGACGTCCTCCATCAGCTCTGAAAGACAACAATTTTGATGAGACAGCAGACTTTGTTCAGCATCTCATTTCAACCTTTTTGATCTTCGTTACTTTGGTACATATTTCCAGTAACACTCTCAGTGTGGTTTTCATTCACTTCAAATTGAAACTGAGAACTGAAGTCATTTTAACTCAATACAAGATCCCAAGCCCAGAGCCATTTGGGCCAGTTACCATGACTACCACAGACAATGCATTGCAATGTAAACAGCAATGGGGGATTATAAGTAGAAGGATTTTCTTTACATTTAATGAACCCATTAAACATGACTTTTTCTGTGTTTAAGATGCATATTTAGGAGTCTGACATGAATACCAAATAAAAAATCTCTGAAAAATAGCTGAAGTTTATGTCATCCAGTCTTACAAGGTACTGTGATGTCACAGACTCAGATCTGAGTAGAATTATTCAAGACATCTTCTATCACGCCCATACAGCTAATACCAGTGTTTAGATGAAGGTATTAAAACTACTATTTTTTATGGAAAATTTTAAGAACAACCAAGGTTTGCCAAAGTGCCTTGCATGCAAAAGAAAAAAAGCAGCAGATTATGACTGATCTCTGACCACATTGCCCGTCTCCCAGTCTTTGTGCTTTTCAACATATGAAAAATCAGGCCTTATCTGACTCAATATGCCTGTGGTAGGCCATCTTTATATCAACGGGCTGTTTGTTCCCTGCCTCAACTGCTGCAATGACCTCCTAGCTCAGAAGGGCACATGCCACACCTCTGTTCATTGACCTTCCTGACTGGCCAATGGCTGCTTGAATCAAACAAATTGCTGACACTTGCCTACAGAGCGATGTCAGGGTCTATATATGGCTATTTAAACTCAGTTGTAAAGGTTTATGCCTCTTCTTTTGGGTTGCGTTCATCAAAGAAACATTGACTCGCTCTGGCCTCTCTTCACACAAGGCAATCCTAGTTGAGACTCTTCTCCTATGTGGTTCCTCACTGGTGGAACAAGCTGCTAGTGACTATAAGAGCAGAGCCTTCCCTCTCTATATTCAAGAAGCTCTTGAATAATTTCCTCTTACAGCCTAAGCTTCGTTTCTCTAACTTTTTAACCCACTTATTCTGCAATTCAGTGTTTACTGTGGCTTCATTGTTTTCCCTACAAGTGATCCTTAAACACTAATTTGGACTTGAGGAGTGTTTTTTCATATGTATGAAGTTCTCAACTTAAGAGGTTGTAGGTAGAACATCTGTACACCATCTTTTATTGGTTAACAGAAAAAACAAACCAAACAATAACTACAGAAGTGTTCTCTTTTTCCTGTTGTCCATCAGATAAGAGCACTATAACTACTGACATACCATGTAGGTAAAAAAACAAACCCAAAACAAAGTAGAAGCATGTACAGTTCAGTTTTCTTTTCCAAAAATATTTGACTCTTTATTAGAAATACATAAATATGTACATATTTCAGTTCCATCTCAAACTGATGAGGGCATAAAAATGGATTCAATGAGGAATCAGTGATGAAATAAGCTCAGACTTTTATAAATAATTAAAATTGTTTTTTTTCCCCCATTATGTTTTTTTAATCAAATTAAAAGGGTGATGATGGATTGTCAGAAGTGTATGACAACAAACCCAATAAGAGGTCTAAATAAAATGGGATTAACAGTTTTATGAATTTTACATGTGGGTATTCCAGTTGAAACATCTGAATTTCCTTCTTTCCTTTTTGGAAGAAGCAGCATGGTTACCATGGTGATCTTTCCAGTGTGGCAAGCTGCCTTATGCCAGAACAGGTTTGAGGTCCACAGCGACAGGTTGCAGATTCAAGTGAGTCCCGAAGGAGAAACAGTTCCCTCCCCCTCCAATCAGAAGCAGCTCTGTGTTTCCTGTGTCCGACAGCTCGGAGCAGAACGAGTGAAGCATCAAAGGCCATGGCACCGAGGTCTACAGACACACACAGAATCATGAGTCAGATCGCTGACTGTATTAAAGCTTTTCTAGCAGATAAAAGACACCATGCCAGCAAATGAAGTGTGTCCAGTAAAAAAATAACTGACCGTATCCAAGCTGAACTCCAGGCTGGTGAACGTGGTGAGGTTGATCACAGCAACACCTGGGACTCCATCCGTGTGCATCCAAACTCCACCCACCACTAGCAGCTTGTCATCAACCACATGAGCACAGTGAGAGTATCTGAAATGACACACACAATCACAAAAGCTTTAATTTAAAGCTTTCTTTTATAAAAACCAGAAGAAAGGGAATTGTATCTAACAAACAACTTACCTTGGAATAGGTGAAGGTTGCACATCTATTTTCTCCCAGCAGAATCCTCTTTCATTTGGCCTCAATGCCACTGTGTCACCCAATGGGACCCCTCCTTGACTCAGTCCTCCAAACACCAGCACGCCCCCCTGATATGAGCAGGCTGAGTGAGAATGACGAGCCGCCGGTGCTGCGCCCTCTACTGGCAGCTGTTAGTAGTGCATGAAGCAATCAGAGGAATGGTCAGTGAGTCAAAGACCGCTTGACAAAGTCAAAGTTCAGGACCAGAATTAAAATAAATGAAAAAGTGATTAGAGAACAGAGACAAGACTGTAAAAGTGGAAAGCATTTCTATGAAAATAAAACCAAACAAACCTCAGTCCAGTGCTGCTGGTCCAGACTCAGGAAGGAAATGTCACCCAGAACGTGCTCAGACTGATTCTTCCCACCAAACACAAAAAGGAAGTCCCTGTCTGCAAAACATAAGCAAGCCTCATTTGAGATGATCACATAGCCAAAAAAACATGACCTACTATAACCTTTTCCTAAGAACATTTGTAAGGAGGTGGCGCAAGACACCACTGATTTGAAATCAAAATAAATTAACGATAAAAAACCCAACAAGTCTGCTTTTCATTTATAAATCTGAAAATGAGAAAAAAAAGAAAATGCTCAAGAAAGAGAGTGGAAAAAAAAGAAAGAAAAAAAGCACCTCACCTTTGTGACTGACCACAGCAGCAACATGTCTCCATCTTGGTGGCGGTGGATCACCCGTGCACACCACCTGATCCACACAAACATTCGCTGGATCACAGGCGTCAAGTGTCACTTTGAAAACGCTTGTGATTGGGTTGAGTGGAGAGGAGCGACCTCCGTACACCACCACACCTCCACCAGGAAGAGGCGTGGCTGTGTGGTAGAGTCGCACGCCTAAAAAGAAAAAAAGAAAAATGAGGAAAATACTTCTTGAATTTTTCAGGACCACTGAAAACAATTTTTTTCACATTCTAAATGTGGCGAGAAGAATAAAACCCTCTGACCCAGGTTTACTGATGACTCTACACTGATGGACCTCCAGCTCTCCTGGCCTCTGAGGAGCATTCTGGTCTCTGCTCCTCTGCCCCTTCTGTTTGAGCCTCCTGTCAGCAGCACTTGCTCTCCCCTAATCCAGGTGGAGGCCATCCCCAGCCCCTCCAAACACACGGGAATAGTCCGTACGTTCAGTGTTGTGGGACTCCACTGTGGGCTGACGGTCGGCACTGGAGATACTGAGGCAACAAAATAAGCCTAGTCGCAGAACAATAGCATTAAAAATGAATCAGTGACTTTGTTACCTGGAGCTTCACTGAGTAAAGCCTGTTGCATCAAAGAGCCTTGAGATGCAGTGAGGATGAAGTAGTGGGAACATTTTTGATGCCACTCCTGATGGGAGACAGAAACATTAGAATCTACTGAAAGTCATCAATGTTGTGAAGGATTCAACAAGCTCAGTCAAGCTGACCTCATGTTCATCAAATGGCTCCAGGTTGTCCACTTTGCCTCTCTCCTCCTCAGCAACCAACCCCAGGTAGAAGTGATTCATATCCAAACACACACACTGCTCCCAACCCTGAAGATCAACACACGGAGAATGTTCATTAAATACAGAGAAACTGACCACAGTAATGTTTTAAATAAGCTTAGTTTGAAGTATTAGCCTTGGACCAAGAGCCAACCATCTAACTTCTGGGTTGAGGTTCATGTGGAATTAAGATTTGTTGCAGTTCTTCGACTGGCCACTAGAGGCTGGCTGCAAACGTGAGTCAATCTCCGTTGGCCCATGTTAAAATGTCCAACTTTAGAGCAGAAATAAACATATTTACAGCCTGGTTCAAAAAACTGTTTTGGTCTTAATTATTTGATTTCACCACCATAACAACTCTTGGTTGTTATGGTGACTCTTAGTTTCGTGAAGAGTGAAGCTGAAATATAGAAGTGCAGGTGATGGAGAGACTTTACACCAGCTCAGTTTAAAAAATAAAACCAGCTCAAATTAAATCAGCAACAGAAAAGCAGAGAGATGTGAACTCTTTCTCCAGCAGCTGAACTATCACCACAAAGCAAGAAAATATCTGGATAAAAGTGAATCCATTACCGCTTTAAGGAGATGAACTCATGAACTCGACATTGTGTGCTTGTGTACTGACCTTATCCAGGAACCTGTGTCTCTGTGCCGAGGTGTCTGGGTATTGTTGCAGAGCATGAAGAGTTGAATTCAGTTTCAGGAAATGATCCTGCATAATGCGACCGAAAGGATCGTCAGGATGGATCTGCTCGTACATCACAAACAGAGACTGTGGCAGGAGCTTTGCTGCCCAACTGATGACACCGTCGGACCTGGAAAACACACGACACACAGCAGCTTTAAACACTCACAGCAGGGTCAATCCTGGTTACATCACTCCTGCTTCACCTCATGTTAATGTACATTTTCCTGCAGGTTAATTAAATCCTGGAGTACATTTTGTAGATGCATGCCGCCAGCTGTACCGTTGGGTTTCCATGTAGGTGAAAACCACTTCAGACAGAATTAGAGTGGGGGCAGCCCAGTCCAGCCCGGCTGCACCCAGAGCCTCCTCCACCTGCAACTCCTCTCTAACATCTACACCCAGCAGACGGTACTGACTGCTGTAGATGCAAACTGACCCTGAAAGCACAGACAGATACACCGGTACACAATCAATCAATTGCGTGGAAAAACAAACAAACAAAAAAGAATTATTACACAGTCTTTTAGTTTTATGTATCAGAGCATAAAAATAATTATCTGGTCTTCACCAGATCTTAAAAACAGAAAAGTACAATCTTAGATGATGTAATTTATAATTTATTTTAAGACTTTGCAGTCAACCAGTCAGCTGTGATTTTCTGTGGATAACAAAGATCTTAGGTTGCTCATGAAGACACAGCTCTTAAATACCTGAAGTGACCAAACAAGTCAAACGAAGTTCCAGTGCCACACAGGGGGAAGCCAATTTTAGAATATTATTATTATTTTGGTTACATTGTTCAGTTTATAGTTAGTGTTTGTTGCTTTTAGCTTTGTATAACTGTCAGATTAACTTTTTCGTGTATGCTTGTGGATAATTTAGCAGTTTTCATTGTATTATCTGTTAACCCCTTGTGTGTTAATGGTCTGATCAGCCATTATGCGTCTCCCTCTTGTGTCAACTGTCAGGTCAGTTTTCTTTATTGATCTGCTCAGTTATATTTGTGTTGCCATGTTAAATTCCTAAGCTCGGTTTGATTTAGCTCACCTCTTTTATGGGACTAGTTTTCCTGATGAAACTGTTGTTCTTGATTTTGGGAAATAACCTCTTTTGTGTTTCTAAACTTTCTGCCAGCCTGCTTGGTCCTTCGCAACGTGTAAGGACTAGATGATTTTTTAGTTTTCCCCTGATATTTGAAACCTGAAAAATGTAATATTTTTAACACCACAAAAGGAAGCAACATTACAAACCTGTAAGAGAAGGTGAACAGGAGTCTAACATCCCCCTCAGTGTTATATTGGAACCAATCAGGGCGGCTTTGCGTCGTGTGACATCAGGAAAATCCACCTCAAACACGACAGCGCTGTCCAGAGCTCCATCTGCGTGCAGACGAAAATACAACGAGTCGAACCCTGCGCCCAGAGATAAAATCTGCAACAGCAGATTTAGGGAAAAATGACAACACAGGAAGTCAGAAAAGCACCTGGAAAGTAGTGTTTGATTAGCATGTTGCTAACTTACCTGTCTTTTGGGGCAATTCCCAGTGACCTGAAGGAACTTCTTTACACAGAAGTCCACGGCTTTCCAGCGCACATAATAGCCCCTAAAACATGCCAAAAAGTAAAACAAAAACAAAACATTAGTTTGCTCTTTAACAGAAAAAAAAAACCTCTCATCCTGCTGTATTAAAGTGTGTGGTGGCTGTGCATCACACAGAGCTGTGAAAGATTGACACACTTGCTCACCTGTTGATGAGTGGAGCTCTTCTGGACACTTTGCACACAAAGTGTTGGAGGAACTCGTCCCTGAAGTAACCCTGGGCTGCAGCTGACACTTTGCTCACCACACTGCTGTCATTGGTTCCCTGAACCTGAGTTGAACAACAAAGAGCTGTCACAAAGCCATCTGCTTCTCTGACCTCTCAGATGCAGATGACCTTTGCAGGTCTTCACAAAAACTAACTTTTTAGATCATAAATTTGCATATTTAAAAAAACAATACAAACTTCACACATTTATAGTTTATGAGAGAGCATCTGAATAGAATCAGGTGACAGTTTATTTCATTCTTATCTGTGATTTTTCTTTGTTTTTCACTGCAGACAGCATCACACAAGTGTGTGCTGGACTGTGTGAAACTGCAGTGACACAAACACAGAACACAAAACATCTTTGTGTTGTGAGTCACCAGGTTTATTTTTAATTGTCTGACACATAAAATCATAGATTGGACAGAAGGTGTACTTCTACACCGTGGATGAATGAATCTGCAGCAGTGGGACCTTTAACACTGGATGCATGCAGGAAATATACAACATTTATATATGATGGGTTTGTGCAGCCACCAGAAACATGTTGTAGAGGCAGAATGAGATCAAGAGTGTGTGAGACACACCGCTGTTTTTTTTTTGTTTTGGTGACCCTGCAACATCCTTTCTGACACAGCCCCATCCTCTCTGGATTCAAATGATGCATCCTTGGCACTTTTGGTGGCAAGATGAAACGGCTTCTCAAGGCCTTAATGAAATTAAAATGCTTGCGATATGCTTTCGCAGAGATAGAATTCAACATTTTTTTACAACTCTGTTCATAGCAGCTAGTTTTAGGGAGATGTTATCAGATACTAAAATCCACATTATCCTTCTTTTCTCTGCTCTGTGCCTCTTTCAAGATCGTTTTTTAAACACTTTCTAAATCTGAGCTACAGCAAATACAGCATGCTGTAAATTTAAGATCTAAATAAGAAACTATCGGACTTAAATTGCCCCAAAGTGACAGGATAATGTTGATTTTGTTATCATTTAAGACAATCAAAGGCAAGCTCTAGAGCAAAAAAATATGCTTTTTTTTCATCTCATGATCCCTTTAATAGTCGCTACGCTCTGGTGCGTCAACACAAGTGATAAATAAATAGTTGGTGTTGAACTTTAACTATATGAACACCCTGATAATTAAGTGAAAGTTTAACATTACTTACAGCCGCGTCGCTTCCTTTCTTCTGCTTCTTTCCGTTCGTGGTTGGCATAGTTTTGTTTAGCTGTTACATCACTCTGCAGTAAAGCTCCAACACACGTAGGACGGTCTTTTAAATGTCTTAAAGATAATGTTGACTACAAACACTGACTGAAACAATTTAAACATCCTCCACGTGGTTGAAAAACTTCCGAGTTCGTGTCCTGTTGCTCTCCTGCGCCCCGCAGCGGCCTGGGTGTGCAACAACCGAGCTGCGCTTTTTTTTTTCTTTTTTCTTTTTTCTTGCACCTCAGATGACACATGCAGAAACAACGCAGGTTCGTTTCTTTTTTTCCCTGCTTTTCTGGTGTTTGGAAGTAAGGTGAGTTAATCTATAATTATGAGTTCACTAGTATCGGTGGCTACGTGATGGCCTCTTTCATGATGAACGGGTTTTCCTTTCTTTCTTCTTTTATTTATTAATGTAAGTTCCTGTGATTTTGTTTTTCTCCTTTAAACACTTGAAAGAAGAATAATCTTCCTGGAACAGGAAAACCCCTTCTGTAAAACCCTAAGCAAGGCTCCGAAGAGGAACAGAAAAGATTTAACCATATGTATGCTTTATAGAGGATCCCTCTATTATTATTATCATTATTATGTTTAAATGAATAATTGTATATGAACCTCCAAAGAATGTAATCCGAAGGTCTCAAAAGTATAATAACCACAAAATAATCCATCCATCTATTCCTGGCTATTCTTACTGAGGGTCACAGAGATCTGCTGCAGTCTGTCCTATCTTCAGGTGGAAGGCTGCTGTACAACATGTAAAGGTCACCAGTCCATCATAGGACATAAAAGACCTCTTCTTTTACTTACTAAGATAAATTAAAAAAAAGAGGAACAGACACTGAACCTTTGGAGATTGTTCTCAAAGGTCATCCAAAGGTCTGACAGTTTCAAAAATTAATAACATTATTAAGACCTTCAGTTAACCTTCCTCACAATATGAACTTATTTCTGTAGTCTTCTTAAGAAAAAAAAATCAGAATAACTTTCACACAACATTGGAGGACTCCAGCTTCGACTTCATAACAATTCATTTACTTAAACTTAAAAGTTGAACTTAAAAAAAAAAAAAAATAAGCACAAGGAACTGTATGGGAAACAGTCCTTAGTCTCAAAAATGTATAACAAACTGGATACAACATTTGAGAAATTATTTTCCAGGTATTGCTTAAAGTATTATCAACCCAACCTTCGTATGCTTCAGTGTTTGTTAATGATTAGATCAAATGTGCAGCCCAACAGAAACCTGTAACCCTTTCACAGAGAGAGTTATCTACAGCAGACAGCTAATGAAAAACTGATTCCTACCATATCTATGGGTTTGGGTGGTTTAACTGCACACTTTAGTGGACATCAATGGGTCATCTTGCATTTATTCAGTCCATTGTATTGAACCAAATCTCCATTTCAAGCTTTTTGTCTATTTTTCTAATAAACAACTGTTGAGAAATTATAGTTACAGTTAGTGGGAACAATACAGTTTTAGCTTTCATTTGTGCAAATATGACATCCAAACAGGTGGACCTGTCAGTGACTTGCTCAAAAATATTAAAAAAAACTACTGCATGTCTTTAGAAATTAATGTTGGGATTCAAGGGGAGAAAAGTGTGCTGTCTTTTAATAATACATCTGAAAGGACTAAGGATAATGGGTTCAGTACTTAAATACCTTCATTTACGATTATTAATTCAACTTTAATAGTTGTAGTTTGGTTAAAGGATCTCTGAGTTTTGTCATGTAGAACAATATGAATAACGAAACTGAAATTATAAAAGAAATTTTAAAAAGAAAAGCCCCCCCAATCCCTCAACACGGGTTGACAATGCAGCAGTCAGTGCGCATGCGCGGCATTACAGGAAGCGTTAAGGTTTTTCTTTCTGCCAGCTGAGAGCTAAATTGACAACAGTGAAAGCTGCGACACCTGCTCTCCCGAAACACCGCTGAAAACAGGTAAATATCCCATTGTTTGGCTCTAAGTGGGAACATGTTGTTCAGGATGGGTCGGCGTGTTTGACCGGACATCGAAGTGAAAGGCTCCGAAGTCGGTTTTGGTCTCTTTGGAACCGAGCGGTGTCCCGTTAGCACCCGAGATCAGATCAGGGCTGAGCTGATAACGTTCGTGGAGGTGGAGAAGGGGGAGGAGGGGTTACCCGCGTCGTGCGGGGGGCTTCAGGGGGCTCACCTGCCGCAGTGATGGAGGGCTGACATGGTGTCGGCGGGGTGGTGGAGACACAGTTATCCCGCAAACTCCGGAGTCTCCGGTGGACTGGGCCGAGCTTCTGCGCATGTCTGAGTTTATGGCTGGTAAAAATGCAAAGCCAGACAGTTGGAGCTTGTGCTGCATGTCACATCTGTCTTCTGTGCATAATCTAATCTGTTGTCTTGACGGATGTTCTGAATCCCACCTCTGTGGTGGACATTGAGAGAAAAACAAGGAAATCCCCTCTACGCGACAATATTCTTGTTGTAGTCTTCACACTGAAAGAGTTGGTTATCTTGAGTTATGAGGTGGAGTATATGACTGCAGCTGGCACTTTATCAGAACTCCACCCATCCTTATAAGAGTCTAATCTTTGATCTTGATGGAAGTAGTCGAAGAGTCTTCTGTTACTGTCAAACACACAGAAAAACATGACAGGTTACCTTGATAAAATAAATTCTGTCTCCTGTAGGTTAATGTATTCAACAAAGATTCAAATTATTCCTTTCACATACTTCTTGTCATGTAATGTCCATATTAGTCTGAGGTTTCAGAGAAAACCGTGAAAACTGCTGTTAGAGTCATAGCATTTTTTCCCCTTTCTTTTTGTCATGTGCAGCATCATTTTTCACTAACATGTTTCAACCTTGTGGGTCACATTAATTTACTGCCCTTTCAGGTCAAAAATAATCTCCCAAAAACTGCTATAAAACATTTAAAAATAAAAATGTCCCCACTTTTTTTGCTTAAGCATTTCAATCCACTTCAGTCCTAATCAAAATGACCAAATTTCGAATCAATTTAATTACTTTAGCCCAATACATGATGTCACTTTTATGAAAAAAAACAAAAAAAACAAAATAAGTTCCCTTCCATAAGACATGTCATAGGGCTGGACATATTTTTTAATATGCTAAAGATTAGTAACAACACTAATTTTGATGGATAGTTATTTTTATTTTTTGTAGTGTCAGATTTAAATCCACAACCCTTTCCTTTAGAGGACCAAAAAAAAAAAAAGATTAATCGAGTCCCATTAAAACCACTTTTTAAACATTTCATAGCTTTTACACAATCATAAATTCTGTAATGTTAGGGGTTTCATTTTGGAGACAATCAAATTTGTTATTTATTGATAGGGAAATATTGATCTGTAATGATTTTATACCATTTTGTTCTGGGAGAGGACTTTTTGCGTCCTTTTTTGACCTCAAATTGTAGTTCATTTTAGTCATGTTCTCGTTTGGATGGAGAAGACCTATCTTCAGCTTCAGATGAAGCAGATGTGGTTGAATTTTCAGTTTTCCTTTACTGCATGCCTGATAGTTACTCTATTATTTAAAAAGCTGATCTTTAGACTTGGATCCACTCTTCATTGCCTTCAGACTCTGGCAAAACACGATCTCTCATCTTTATAGAAGAAACACCAGGGGAGCTCCAGACCTCTTCAACGCAGGTCGACTGCGGTCAACTTGGGAGTCGTTGTCGAGTCAAACATCACTTTAGGAAGGAGGCCCAGCCCCTGCTGTCTCCTGTACAGGTCGCTATGAGCTCCAGAGGGAGTGGTGGCCGCTCCAACGGCACACTCCCGCAGACCAAGATATGCCAGTTCAAACTGGTGCTGCTGGGGGACATGGCTGTGGGCAAGTCCAGCTTGGTGCTGCGCTTCGTCAAGGGCCAGTTCGATGAGTTCCAGGAGACGACCATTGGAGGTGAGGTGCTGTGCTGCTCTTCGCATGATGATGGGGGACTGTTAACAACATGCAATAGTTATTTTCTCCTCTTTGTGTGTGTGTGTGTGTCTCCAGCTGCATTCCTGGCCCAGTCGGTGTGTCTCGATGACACCACGGTGAAGTTTGAGATCTGGGACACAGCAGGACAGGAGCGATACCACAGCCTGGCTCCCATGTACTACCGTGGAGCTCAGGCTGCAATTGTTGTCTTTGACATCACCAAGCCAGTATGTCAATTCATTTATCATTTGTCTGACATATGACTCATTCAGCTCAAGTTGACCTTCAGAAAGTGAAACTGTCTGCGTATTCATGTGCATTAAAAACAATGTACACCCTCTTTTAATTAGAAGATTGTCAGTATCTGGACAAATCCTCTGGTCTTAAAAACATCTTAAAAGGAACAGCAACACATGATGGTGTATTTACTGAAGAGAATCTAAGCCAAACTACAGAAGCACTTAAAATGATCCTTTGTGTGTGTGTATAATGCTATATTTCTGACATAACACGTCACCAGCATTTGAGTCAGGCTGAGGTCTGGACCATCACAGCACCTTGATTCTTCTCCTCTTCAGCTATTTAAGGATTTGCTGGTGTGTTGGGGATCATTGTCCTGTTGCATAATCCAGCATCAGCCAAGCTTTAGCAGCGGGGACAGATGGCTTCATGTTTGTCTCTAGCACTGTGCTGCTCAGTCCTGGTCTTCGGGTGTTACTGCCCTGGACATTTTAAAGGTTTCTCTGCTCAAATACGTCCGATTTCAAATGAGGTGATCAAGTTGTCGGCTTGTCATCAAGGTCATGCACTAACTTGAGCCATTTGTATTGGAGAAAGGGTGGAGTGGTTTCCAAGGACCAGAAATGAGAAGTAGGTCTTTAGAATGCTTACAAACCAAGCCCAAATCATCAACCCTTCGCCGCTGTGCTCAACGGTTGCAATGAGGTGTGTTTATATGCTGTTTTTGTTTCTCACCAAACAGCACTGTGCATTATAGCTGAACATCTCCATGTGCCAAAAGAACATTATCCTATATGTTTGCTTGTTCGGTGTGTAGATAGACTCTACTACTGGCCTTAATAATCATCCTCAGAGAAATGAGCAGCAGAAATTGCTTCTCACAAAGCATAATGTGATATGTAAAACCACTGAATTAAAAGAGGTTGCAGACTGTTTTTCACGTCACTTTATGAAGGGAACAGATACCCCACACAGTTTGATATTAGTATCAGAGGTGACGATTTGGTCTTAACTGGTGCACTAAAAAAAAAAAAATGTATGGAGTGGCCATGCGCAGCAACCTCAAATCTCTGATCGTTCTTGTGCAGGAAACTTTTGAGAGAGCCAAAGCCTGGGTGAAGGAGCTGCAGAGGCAGGCCAGCCCCAACATTGTTATTGCACTTGCTGGAAACAAGGCTGACCTCTCTGAGAAGAGACTGGTAGAATATGAGGTAACGCTCCTGCTCACTTGAATAAATTATTTCATATTCCAGTATGTGGTATTAAATAACTCAAATTCACTCTTTAGATAGTTCAAGAAACTGCAGTTCAGTGTAATATTAGTTTTGCTTCTCTGTTAGAGGGTCATAATGGTTCATTTTGCTTCTTTTGGTTTGAGTTGTTGTAAATGATGTCATAATCACTTAAAAGATGTTCATGACCGATTGCTGAAAACTTCAAAAATAGATTAGGACATAAACTCACAAAACGTCTTTATGCTGAAGGAAGCCCAGACGTACGCTGACGACACTGGCTTGCTGTTCATGGAGACATCTGCTAAGACGGCCATGAATGTGAACGAGCTCTTCCTGGCTATTGGTATGCATCCTCGCTTTAAAATTCTCAGTTTTATTTGAATAAAGTTTCTCTTCCAGTGAAGGAAAAAATATCCTCTGTTGCAGCAAAAAAGATGCCAAAAACAGACACCCAGAACCCAACACATGCAGCACGGCATCGGGGAGTCAACCTCCAGGACCCGGATGCCCACTCCACCCGAGCCTGTTGCGGTGGGAACTAGACCTCCACAAACCCCTGGCCGTATTCCACCATCCACCCAGCACCACAGCTCCTCAACCATCTTTTCTCCTTCAACCAATTCAGAGGGTTGAGCCTGATGTGGAGAAACCCCAGCATCCACCCCTCCACCCCCCTGCATCCATCCTCCTGTTAGAGAAGACAGAAGTTCAAAGATGAGAGAAAGATGGGATAGAGAAGCAGGAGGAGATGAAGGACAGAGTTGATGTTGCTCATCATGCGTCTCTGCACCAACAGCTCCAATTCTATGTCTGATGATTACGCGCACACACACAGACTGAGACTAAGAGGAGGAAAATAGTTAGTGGAAGAGGTGGCAGGCCTGTTGTAATTAGCACTAATAATGAAATTTCAGCTTCTCTGCCTTGCAACAAGCGATCAAACCCTGCTGTGAATAATGCCACATACTGCACCCCCCGGAATGACCGTAAGCCCTCCTCTCTCGTGCTTGACCTCCCCTGGACCAGAAAGCCCACAAGAGCCATGGCACAGATTGTCATTAGTATTTATAGTACAGTGTTTAGGCTTCTCTGCCTGCTGGCTGCAACCCTCCATCGTCTGTCCTTCTGTCCAGATACGAACTCAACATTGTCCCTTGAGATCAACAGGCTGATTCATTGAGACAGTTTGTATTTAAGACTTGCTTGATTTCTGAAAGATTGTTGAAGTGCAGTGCATGAGTAACGATAAAGAAAACTGTGCAACACTAGGCTGGGTGTGGCGTGTAGAACGAGCTGGAAGTCATTAAATTTCTGCAGAAGGGAGCCTAATTTGTTTCTAAAAATGAGAGATTCTTGCTTTGAGTAACTGTTTTAAACTGATATGTGGGTGCAGTGAGCGATGAAAGTGATTTTAATGTGTTTGTATAATTAATACACTGGGGATTGTTTTGCTCATTAGGTGAAAGAGGGCAGAAAAGGCTTTAAAGTTCATAGTAAACCTCCCTGCCCTGTGGAAGCACACCTGCCGTCTTGTATTTGTACGTCATCTGTCTTGTTCTGAAGTTGCGCTGTCAGTGATCTTAGATCATTTATATCCTCAGTATTCAGCTCAGAGTGAAGAAAATGGGGAAAGCATTGATGAAAACAAAAAGGAAAAAAAAACAACAAAAAAAAACAAAAGTGCCTAATCCCAGTTCTTTTTTTTTTTTTGTGAATCATGTTTGGGGCTTTTTATTTTCCTTTGTGCGTGCTTTATAGACAGAGAGCAGGAAAACACTTTCCTTGACATCGGCTTGTACCTTAAAAACTACAATTTGGCACCCCGTCATTAGGCTGTACTGTTCTGGCTCTTAGTATGGATGTAAAGACATCTTGTGGAAAACACTGTATGTTCTATATTGTCTTTCAACAGAAGTGTTTGTCGATCTTAGAAGAACACACACGTGAACCTGGAATGGATTGTTCAAAGGACTCTAATCAATGTTATAAATCTGTTTGATTTTAACAAAATACTGGTGTCCATGAGAATCGTGTTTTGCTTTATTCTCAGATTTACCATCAAATTAAAAAAAAAAACCAAAAACATTTGGTGTACAAGTGACAGCTATAAAAAGGCTATGCTCCTCCTTGCAGGATATTATCAACACATTATGTACAATAACCTCACTCACAAGTTTATCGGTATCACAAAAGTCTGGTAGTTAGTTACTTTACGCAGCCAAGAGCCCCAACAGAGGCGTGTGGCTCCCTGCAGTCTGTCAGTGGGGTTAGCCTGAAACTAGACAGCCGAATTTCATAAAACTTGGAGATTCGCTGTGTCGGCAAGAACAGTTCCACTGTTTGAGAGCTCAGCACCAGTTTCCTAAAATTAAAAACAGAAGCGTTGGCGGAAGATGCATTCTCTCAGCGCTTATCCATTGGTTGGATTTCTCAAAATATGAAAAGTCTTTTTTTTTCTGTGAATTTTACACCAGAGACAGTTAAGTGATTAGCTGTCAACGGTTTAGAAGAAGGATACTTTGAAAAATGTACTGAGCCTTTGTGGACGTCCATGTCATCCAACTGATCCTGTTTAAAACAAAACAAAACAAAAAAAAGCTGTTTCAACTGCAGACTGCTGATCACTTCCAAGTAAGCTGCCACATTTGAAGTGTTCCTCTTTCTTTAGTGTATGTAGAATTGTCATTTGGGGGGAAAAAAGTATTTTAATGTCTTCTAGCTTCTTTCATCAAAATTTTTAAATCTGAAATAAGTACAAAAAATAGAACTCAAATTTCTTCTAAAATTTTTGTGGTTGGATTAAAACATATAAGACCATATTTTAACAAAAATGTTTTCACAGCTGTAGCTGCCTTTCTGTGGAGACTTAAATGAGAAACTAGGGCTTATTTTGCCTGCCTCCATTTTAAACAGCTTTTGTAAGCAGCTATATGAAAGGCAGTAAGCTACACATAAATTAACGGGAAGTTCTATTAATCACTAAACTAACTTAAGTGTTTTCTTCTCATCCTGAGCCCTAACCCTCACACTCATCATCCTCCACTGCTGCATAGATGACTTGGTTTCTTCGTTTGATTCTGGGAGTCGGGCCTCTGCTGTCTGGTTCTCTGCTCTCATTGCTGGTTCGTTTAAGAACGCGTGCCGCCATGAGGTTCTCATCCCCACCCTCACACTCTGCTCCGCTCGGAGACAGAGCAGATGTTGGAGTAGAGTGAGAGGGGGGTGGCATATTCATAAACTGGGACAGCTGAGTGGGAGAGACATGAGATTTGGGCTCAGGTAGGACCATGTGGCTAGGTGTGTGGATTTTAGAGGCCTTATCTGCCTCCTCTGGTGCTTTTGACTCGTCTTCCTCCTCTTCTTCCCACTCATCCTCTATAGTGATTTCATCAGGGTTGAAAGAACTTGACAATCCAGAGGTATCGGATGGATAGTCGCTTGGCTCATCCGCACTTCCGTCTTCCTCATCGATGTCCTGCCCCCTGGTGTTCTGAGCTCTGCCCAGCTCACCGCCACCCTGGCCAGCATGAGTGTAGATGTCGGTGAGACCCAACTTAGCACAGAGCTCAGTCGTCTGTGGGTTGGTGTTGCAGCTCGGGGTGGCATGTGGCTGAGGATTGTTGGGGTCATAGGACGGTACAGTCTGGCGGAAGTTGTTGGGAATCCCGAGATCACCGCTGAGATCCTCCACCACCTCCATCAGAGCTGCATCTGAGGCTGTGAAGTCCCACCTGATGGATAGACAGTCCACATAAGATTGGTGAAAAAAAAAAAAAAAAAAGCATCATTCTGTTGGCATCAATGGAAAGTGTGAAAGAACATCAATTCTGGTTTTAAAAACGCGACTAAACCTGTAAATACACATTTTAGATTTTATATATACCTGTTCATTTTTTATTTATTTATTTTTAAATCATGGCAGTGACTAGACAGATTTTTCAAATCAATGTCAATCTTCTGTAAACTTTAACTACAACTTGCTTTGATGTGGAGGCTATGTTACACTTTTGGTATCTTTGCTTCTGGGAAAACAGAAACTAGAGGTCTTCAGTTAAGGAGATTATGAAAGCTGATATTGAGACTCTTCGGTGAAATCTGCTTCTGATTTAAGTTGTAAGTATCTGTGTACCGCTCATGGAGGCCATTATTCTCAGGGGGGTTCCAGGGCTGAGGGCTGGTCCTCTGTAGATTGTTGGTAGCCTTCAGAATAGCGAGCCACTCTGGATCATATTCCAGACCCTCAGATGAACTTAATCTGTCAGGAATATCCACAATCTGAAAGACACACAGATGCACATATGAATGCTTAGAACTAACTAAATGTAGATCGTGAAGTTTGTAAGACACACACACAAAAAACCCCTCTGACCTGCAGGAATTCCCTGTAGGGCAGACATTTATCCAGTGACAGGAATTTGGTTACACGTGGGGCAGCTTTACCTTTAGGCTAAACAAGAAAGTTTGCGTAAGACATTTAAAGACTGCGTTTGGAATGAGACCTTTGACAACGTACTGGCGACCATCACTGAAACTAGCAGCACTACAGCCTCTCTTACCGGATGTTGCATAACTGCAGCAAACTTCACGTGAAGATGTGCAGAGAACCAGTAGCTGGGCTGAAGGTGAGCCAGAAGCTCCTCAGCAGCTGGACTTCCCAAAGTGTTTGACTCCACTTCCTGACGCAGGAACCTCTTCTTACGCAACAATTCCCCTGTGCTTCCGTAGTAGTAGATTCCACGAGGCCAGTCATGACTCATGAAAATGTCTATGGGCTTCTGAATCTTTGTCAAAACAATAATTCATCAACATGCATTTGGATGAAGACAATGCGTCATCAGTATTTTGGGCAGTCAGGAAAACAAACGTAAAAGTGATATTTACCTGTTTTAATTTGAAAACTTCAATATTTCTGATGTGGTATACGCTTCGAAGTGTTTCAGGACTGTATGGAGGAAATTCATGGTGACCTTAAAGAGAATGCATTTCTTGTAAACAATGTTAATCTATGTACACATTTAAATACTCCTAAGTAGACCAAAACCATACACAAAATCATAGATACCCTTTCTGTAGTCATGTGATTTGAAGATTCCAGATAAACCACCGATTCTTATCCCTTTGTAGCGAACAACACCAGCATAACCTGGAGATGCACAGCTGAGTCAAGTTTGTGCCACATCAGAGAGTCAGGTAGACCCCTGGATTACCTGTCGGTCCTTACCCAGGTAATAAATGTTGGGTGCCACCCAGCCACCATAGGCCAGTTCCTGCAGGTGGTTGGAAGCTTCGTGGTTCCCTCCAATGAAAATAGTCAAAACTGGAGCTTTCTTCTCCCCAGAGTAGTATCTGCAGAACCGAAAGTAAGGCTTGACGTGACCTCACTTTTGATTTTTTTTAAAAAAACAGAAACAAACAGCATCAAAGAACTGACTTGTAAAAGGTCTGCATCATCCTGTACTTGGCTGGTACCGCCATGCACTTCATGTCTCCCTCATTTCGCACTGCTTGGAAGTCTCCACAGCAGAGCAGTAACTCCACTTTCACCCCTTCCTTCTTCTCCAGGTAGTCAATTGTTTCATAGATCTTGTCCAGCTCTCCATGACAACAGCCTTCGACAGCAATCTTCATGTTGTACAAACAGGTGAGCTGCAGATTCCCAGAAAAAAAAAAAAAAAAAAAAAGAAAAAAACAAAACAAAACAAAAAAATCACCTTCAGACTGAAGTTTCGTCAGTTGTCTGTTTCACCTGAGGGTTGCCAGCCTCCAGGAGGTTCAGTGATCTGCAGAAGCACCTGAAAAACATTTAGATTAACAAGTAAGGAACAAGATTCAATACAATAAAAACTCTGGTTTAAATATTAAATAATAAATCTAGTTAAAGGACTGAGAACAAATACAGCAAGTGCAAAAGCTCAAAGTATGACAAACATTTTCAAGTAGGTGTTCTCTGTAGATAAGAGTCTTCAAGAAGAGAGAAGGTTGCCTTTGTTTTGATCTCCGTATGTTGCTCTTTTTCACCACTGCCTAACCACAAATAACAAAAGTCTGGATCCAAACAGTCCCAAAAAATATTCCTTAAGAGGAACTTATAGGTCCAGATGAAGCAGAAGTTTACATAGTTGAGTTTAACCCTGGAGAACCCACGGGGTCAAATTTGACCATCATTTTCTGCTGATACCCAATGTCAAAAAAAAAAAGGTTTTTGGGTTCTCCAGGGTTAAAAAGGTGGCTCCACACCCTGAAGGGACTCTCAATGTAGCATTTGTAAGTTAAAGTTCCACCAGGCAGACGGCAGACATGGACAGCCATAGAAGCACATTTATGTCCCAGCACTGTCCATTAGTAAAACACAGAATAATAGGTCTACTGTATCTCTGCAAGTCTGCAACAATCAGCGAAGCAGATTACTTCAAAAGTTATATGAACAGAAAAGTAATATGTAAACACTTTAACCCTCATCAGAGAGGACATGTACTCCTCTGGAAAAGGAAGGAGCAGAGAAGGATGAACGTGACGGCTGCTTATTCGCTTGTTGAGGGAAAAAAAAAAAATTCAATTTTGGCAACTATCACGAACTCTTTTGTTAAAGTTTTCAAAACTAGCACACAACAACGTTGCTTTGTGGCTTTGCTCCTGGGGTGTTCATGCTCAAATGATATATTTTTTTCATATAGTCGAACAAAAAAAAAAATACACCAGCTTAAACAGAGCCCATCATATAATACAAAATAAATAAATAATCAAATAAATGTCCATTTAATTTCTGCACATCTATATGTGTTTTGCTATTATTGTGACTCATTTCTAATAAATTCATATATACGACTGAAAAACAAAACAAAAAAAAAACTACATAACTTTATTACCCTACACTGGCCTGGCTCAAAATATTGCCACCTGGAAGCAATTAGGTAAGGGTATCTTTTTAGAGAAGCACTGTAGGGATTATGTTTCAGCTGACCAAACACACACACGCACACACACACAAAAAAAAAAACAAAAACAAAACACAAGTCCACTGACTGATGGAGCTTTTTATTCCTTTAAACAACATGTCAGAAACCACATCCCGCAGTTGTAGAAACTAACGAAGGAGACTGCCACCCAGTATGTTACCTGGAGGGATAGTGATAAACCACCATGTTCTATGAAGAACTGTGGTTGGAAAACAACACTGAATGATTGTGCCTGGAGATCATTTAAATGTTTGGCATTTGGTTCTTTTCCCACACAATGGGAAGAGAACTAAAGATATTGTGACCAAACAGCTTTGAAGCCTAAAGAAAACCACTTAACAAAAGAGAATAAAGAAGTACTCTGGAGCAAATGAGGTACGTCATATGGTCTGGTTATTATTCTGCTCCAGAATGATAGATACATCAGGGTAAGAGTAGCTTTGGATGAAGCGATGCACTAGTCATACTTTGTACTTACTGTGCAAGTCTATGGGAGAGGTATTATGATCTGGGATCACTTGATTTACTTAGCTAGCTCAGCTGTCCACATTAATATACTTTATAACCAAATTTTGTTTTAACAGATTTATTTTCTTCCCTGATGACATGGGTATATACAAAGAAATAATGTCAGGATTCATCAGGGTCAAACTTTCAGCTGTGTTTTAACTTTCTCATCATCAAAATAAGTTCCTAACAAAATATTAATGCAATTCTTAAGGCTATAAATAATTTAAAGTTGCACAAGTTTATTAAAACCTTTTCACTATGAATAGTGCAATTAGTGAAGATGACTTTTCCCTCTGGCTTGGCAATTTACATTTAATTCTGTTTATATCTGTATAAATGTTTTGTGGAGTTTTGGATGGACAAAACACGTCATTAGATAACTTTCATTTTAGTATTTTGAGGAGTAGTTTTTGTTTATTTTTAAAGAACGAGTTATTATGTATAAAGAAAAATAAGAGCAGACATAACGTTAAGTTTGTTCTACTCAGAATATAAGAGCATAAAAAAAATTTAAATAAAAAAAAATAAGGAGGCCTGGCCGTTGTTTCTGGCCATAAATCTTTAAGCCAGTGTTTCCCAACCTTGGTCCTCGAGTAACCCTGTCCTGCGTGTTTTAGATGCGTTCCAGTTCCAACACACCTGATTCCAATTAACGGTTATCAGCTTGTCATCAAGGTCTGTTAAAGACACAGTTTTGTATCAGGTAGTGTTGAAGGAGAGAGACATGCAAGACAGTGGCACTCGAGGACCAGGGCTGGGAAAAACTCCTTTAATTATTTATCACAGCAGCTCTACCGACATTTGCGCCATTGGCCCGAATTACTTATATTTAGTATCAAGTTTTGTTCAGTCCACATTTTAAGTTCACTAGAAATATACACACTAGGCAAATGCATGGCAAGTTTGATAAACGCAACATTACTTCAAAAGTCAGTAGATATGACTTAAATAGTCTGGATTTCAATGTTGAACAACATAAAGTTTATTTTTTTCCCACGTAAACCAGGACCACTTCCAGAAACTTCCTTGTTTCTGCAAGCTACTTTTATATATTGGTGCACATGATAGGAATGTATGTTTACTTGTTGCATTGTATATCCTCTGAAATATTGTCTAATTCAAAGAAATATTAGTAGTAACTGAAGTACACGTAAATAGATAAACACATGCGAAAGCTAGCTTGAAAGCGTGGTAAAAAAAACCTAACACATAACGACTTGACGGCAAACACACAAAGTACTTACCGGAATAAGTGCTTAACTAAGGAGTAAATTTGTTCACGATTAAAATCCACATTGGTTCAAATTTTCTCTAAAACAGATGTTTGTCAGATCTCTAAAGCTGAAACCGATTTTCCCACCTCGTTGCTAACGTTGGAAGCGCATGCGCAAAGGTCTTGAAAGCATTTTTTTTCCCCCTTTGGTAATCGGCAGCAGATTCCTTCGTAAATGTGTAAACTATTATTGCATAAAATCAAGCGTTCCTTGGTGTTAGGTAAAAAAAAATCCAAGCATTTGTAATGTACTTATTTTCTGTATCAAGTATATCATTTATATGATTAAAATTACTAGGTCGAATCTAACTGAAGAGGCTGTCGAGTACGTCACACTTATAAACAACATTTACTTAATCCATCAGACAGCTCGCTGACTTCGAGGAGCTATGTTTTGTAGCGTTTTTTATGCTCGCGGTTGTAGTCGAGCCCACAAGAGAATCTAATCTCTTGATATTTGGAATAAAGCTCCGGAGGAGCTTCGGTGCTGAGCTGTTGTTACTTTTGAAAGCCCACTCGCAGTTGCTCTGGGAGGGGGGCGGAGTGACCGCAAAGTGCTGCGCCGATTGGGGCGCCCAATCGGGGGAAGAGAGATGGCGTGCTTGTTGGAGGCCCCTCTCCGCATCAGTGTACTGTCGGTGAGTGCCGTTCTCGGGATTTCTTGATGTACAGAATCCTCACTCCAGCATAAAGTGTTTGGTATCCTGTCATTAGAAGCCAGGAGTTGCCAAACCTTCAGAAGTTCAGGTCTACCATTAGCTCATAGGCTAAATCAAAGGTTCAGCAGCGTGTAGCGCTGTGGTGATCGGTTTACGTCGATGTTGATGTGAACATGATTTTTATCCCCGCCTCGCACGGGCGGGCGGGAACATTTGGAACGTTGTCAATGGTTGTTTGGGTTCGGCTAGACACCGTGCAGTGAAAACAAAATCAAACTACCAAAATAGCTGTCAGTGTCACTTGGAATGAGTTAGCAGCTAGCTGCTAAGTGACAGTGCTGTCACAGGTCCAAATACGTTTAAAGAATGCTCAGTGCACCACGGACATACAGTCTCAGAAGTGCTTTTGAATGCCAACGTTCCGCCGTTATTAGTTATAAACAGTGGCACGGCCCGTTTGTTTGAAAAACAAACTTGTTAGGCTAACGTTAGATGAGTAGCGTTAGCAACTAGTAGCACACATAGCTGCAGAAGCTAACTTGGATAAGACCGGTCATTTTCTGCTCAAGTTTAACAGTGAATAAATGTGTTGTAAGGTCCGTGTTTCTTTTAGCCGGTGAATGTGATTTACAGGTTTAACCTGGCTAAAGAAAACCTTATTACAATCAATATTTAGCCATGTATAGCGTAGGCTGTTAGACACAGCTAAAAAATATGGAATCAACTTTCGGAGGATCTTTTTTCATTCAGCTGTTTCATTTAGCAAAAGATGGGAAAAGTGCATAAAAAGTAATGAAACAAAATACGTTTCTTTAACAGCGGATATTCTAGCTTTGTTTACCATACCAAAATCAAATTAGATTGTTTTTGTCATTTAGGTTTCATTTCTAAAGCAAATCAATGAAAAATATAGAACCATCAACCCCAAACTTTACAGCAAAGGTTGCATTCTTTGAAACATGAACTTCACTTTTGAAAATGTAATTTTTTTAATCAATCAGATACCGTTGTCAATGATTGTGGAAATGTTGTGATTTTATGCACTAATTTTTGCATGTTCATTAGCATTTTCAACAAACCAAATTCAGCCAGGACTTCCTTGTTGACTGCAGGTTTATGATCATCACTAGTCATCTAGTCATCCACAGTCCATGTTAATTTCTGTTTAACCCTCTCTAAGCAGTTTGTTTTCATTTTACGCATTTAATGATGCCTTATATTTAGCTTTTCTGTATGTGATTAGATTTCTCTCACCTGATTTCTTACAGTTCTGTCATAACTAGAAATAAAAACAAATTCTCCCCATTTGTTTTCCATTCCTTTAGTTTGGCATTTCTATTTTCAAGTTGCATTTCTTTGAGGTTTCTGTCATGATGCTTTGATGTCTAATTATATTTTACCCTTTACAGCAGTTATATTTTATTTGTACTTGCTTAAAATTTTAGACACACTGAACTGGAAACATCCAAAATCTTTCAACTCTCTCTGTTGATTTACTTTGTTGAGGAGTTTTATAACCCTTTCATTTGTTTTAAACCTGACTGACAGTTGTCTTCTGCCTGACTCCCGTCAGTCAGGTTTAAAAGCTTCTTAAAGTCTGTAAGAACTGTCTTTTTAATTAGACCAATTTTGATATTCAGGCTACAGCGATTTCTGTAGAAAAGACATTAAAAGATAGTCTGAAATAAATGCTACTAATTAAAAATATATTTTTATTTAACCCTGGAGAACCCAAAACCCCCCCCCCCCTTTTTTTTTTTACACTGGGTATCAGCAAAAAATGGTAGTCAAATTTGA
>JAOWBL010069768.1:0-19055 GCA_028564865.1 Zenarchopterus dispar
TAGATAGATAGATAGATAGATAGATAGATAGATAGATAGATAGATAGATAGATAGATAGGTAGATAGATAGATAGATGAAGGGATGGATGGATGAATGATGGGCAGGTCTGAGGTGTTTTGATTTTTTTCAGAGACCAAAAGGTGTCACATAAATCTTTTTCACAACTAAGTACAGTGTTGTATTTGCTAATTGAACGATAAAACGAGAAACACCAGCATCACTGAGGGTTCCTGAGACGACATCTTCCACATTCATAAAAACTAAATCACATCCTGGACGAAGTGTCCCGCTAGCGGCTTTGTCCGCTGCGTTTTGTTTTTCCACGTTTACCCCAATAAGAGCTGCATCGCTGCTGACTGGCAGCTGCTGTCACGGCCAGCGTTGCTGGAACGTTCTCATGCAGGTTCTCTATTCACACGTGCACACACACACACACACACACACACACACACACACACACACACACACACACATGCACACACACATGTGCACAAAAGGGAAGCGCTCTCAGAGTGACAGAGTGAGGGACTCTGACAACAAAAGTATATCAACCAAATATACGGTTTATACAAGAAAACTTATATGATGAGCAAAGTTAAATAACAGCATCTGTGATGAGATGAAAGTGTTAAAAAAAGACAGAAAAAAAATAACTCTACAAAGTTAAAGAAACACAAATAAGATAAACATTTGTTGACTTCATCATCACCGACCAAAACAAGAGCAAAAATGACAATATGCGTACACTGATTCAAAAATACACGTAGACTTTATTATAAGACACAATATTGTCTTTGTGGCCCTGAAGTCGACTAGTTAAATATTTGCCTTTCGGCTGCTTTTTGTGCTCGTCGTGTTGGGAAGATGCCCCGTTTGACTGTGAAACAAACCATTGAGAATTGCCCACTTGGCCAGCAGTGAAAAGCCGGGATGGGATTAGGGGGAGCTCGGAGCTCCTTGGATACCGGATACCAGCTCACTGGATTGATGATGATTGGTATTATTTCTCTGAAAGCCCTATCTTTGTGAAAGCCTGCCTTTAAATAAAAAAAAAAAAAAAATCCCACTCCACAGAAGAAAGGACAGCAGTTAAGAGATAGTGATGAAATCAGGGAAAGAAGTGAAGAAAAAAAAATATGAATTTATTTAGAGTTTTTATGTTGATAGACATGACCTGGTGTTGTGTAGTGAAGGTCTTGAGTCATGAAGATGATTTAACACTAAATATATTCACTTTATATTCTGTTCATTGTGTCAGTTGAGGGGATATGAGACCATTTCTCTGCTGCTCGCCTCTTCATCTCGACTGAAATCTTTTTTTTTGTTTTTTGTTTTTTTTTTGCTCGACCTCGTGACATCCCATCAGTTGGATGTTTACTGGACTTTGCGCGCATGATAGATGGTGACCGAAACGTGTTGATGAGGACGGAGGAGGTGAGAAGAGGGTGGAGGGGGGCAGAGCGAGGACGGTCCCAGCCACCCCCTCCACCCCACCCCTCAGTAATCCCCTGTGCGGTGACGTCAGCGGGCTGCCTCCACTGGGACGCGGCGCGCCGAGCGCAGAGAGCGCAGAGAGCTGGAGCAGCCTTGCGGCCAGTGTGCATCCCACCCAGGACGCGGCATCAGTGTAGCCGGGGCTCAAACTTTCAGCCGCTCGACTTGAACTCCGTGCGTTTTCGGAAACTCGCAAAGAAATGGGTGAGTTTTTATTATTTATTTATTTTTTAACCGACGAAACGACCCGGTTCAGATTTACCAAAGGCGCGGGGACGGCTCGGCTCTCTAACTTCAGTTCCCGTTTATTTATTTCTTTATGAACCGTGGTGAACTTTTGTTGGTGTCTGTGTCGGTTCCCTGACCCGCTTTCGTGGAGACTCAGCATTAAAGCCTGCTGCTGCTGCTGCGGGAACTTGAGGAAAGCGATTAGGGAGATTATGGAGACTCTCCACTCCACTCCACTCCCGAGGAGTCCGTGGAGGTGATCAGTCCAGCTCAGCTCAGCTCAGCTCAGGTCAGCTTCTCCACTGTCTCCCTCCAGACGGGACGCAGAAGTCCACTACTGGCACCAACCAGTTTCCAAACACTCGCCATGATCAGCGCCTGTTGATCAGTTGTAATGAAAAGTGATTGGTCACGTGACTGTCGTGGAGGTGAAAGGTTAGTGTGGAGCTGTTTCCTATGTTTCCCTGCAGCTCAGCATGTTTCGCTTGTAAAGAAAGATGAAAAGTTGCAGGAAACGGCTTGATCTTTTGGTGGAGCCGCGCGTGCTGTGACAATTTCACGCAGAAACTCGTAAATGCACTCTGAAAGGCTGAGCTGGGACCGTCCTATCTTTAAATGACTTCCAAGTGTTGACCATCTGCGCTCCTAGCTCGGGTTTTGGGGGGGGGGGTTGCTTGAAGGGATAAGGTGAAGTGATTTCACGTGAAGTCTGTGACTATAAAAACCACGTGGGTTAAAATACCCAGAGTGGGCAGAGTAGCCAGTCAGTAAAGTGGCACTATTTGATTTAATCATTCTACCTTTTTCTTGTTTTTTTTTTACCGGTGTTTAATAGCTGGTGCTGTTTTCCACAGTGGGTTAGGGAAGGACATTGTGTGAGAAAGTGTAGTGATGCTCATTAATTCGGTCTGAAGCTCACACAGAAGCACCTTTGTGCTCCTAATTTGAAGCTGCTCCTTTGTCCGACTTCAGTGGCTCTTAATATAGAGAGAGAGAAGTTCACTGAATTGCAAGTTTCATCGCAGATGCCCTGTGAACCAATTCCCCAAAGACCCTCATTCACTGTCTCATAGCGGATATTACTCTGCATAGCAATCAACCTCTGTGCATTGTTCACTCTCTAAAACTCCTAGTTTATATTCAGGATTCATCTCTGCATGAAAAAAAAAGAAGAAAAAAAAACTTGCCGTGCACATGAGGAGATTAACTTTGGAGACTTGTTTGTTGCTGCAAAAGTCTCGCTCTGGAGGTTGCACGACTTCCGTCTTGTGTGAAATGGCTGCAAAAACAGAATATGGATCAAGCGTGTGCACGAAAACGGTCCAGCCCAAAACAAACAGGATGTCATGAAGCGGAGCTGCGAAGTTAGGGTGTCACTCAGAGGTTATGTAACATGCATCTGATTTTTTTTTTCTTTTTTTTTCTTTTTGGGACCTTCACCTCGCGGAGAATCCGCTCGTTTGCCGGAGAGATTGTCCTCCGTCCTCCAACGATTTAAGAGTGCACTGGCCCGAGTGAAGGCTGTGGGAGGATGACTTGGCTTCGTTTCGTTAAAGTCAAGTCAGGGACGGCATTCGCTGGGTGTTTCGCGAACCCAATTTTGGGAGTATTTGGAGAAAACCTTGGCTGCAGATCTGCGGATAGCCCAAAGAGCAATGTTATCTTGCATGAAATGATTATTCCCGTTTTGATGAGAAAAACGCACAGCAGCAAAGATTAGCACTTTCATTTTACTGAACGTGTTAGTGTGACCTCAACACACAGTTGAAAACTGAACTACTTCATTGTCTATGCCGAGAGAGCTTCATTATAACATTTATAAAAGGAGATTAAGTTACTCAAGTCCAGAAAATTATGGACACTGGCTTTGATTTTCTTTGAGCTAGATCCCAGTCCCAAAAAAGAAAGGACTGTTCCTTCTAGTTAGTGTTTTGTACTCTCTCTGGTGGTCTCGTAGGGTAAGTCATAAAGTTCTGGACGCAAACCAGATCCAAAGGTTACATCATTGTTTTGAGCAATTCTGAAGGAGGAGAGAGAGAGGCTCGCTGCTGAAAGTGGACTTAATTAAACCGACTGCCGTTATCTGGATCAGCTGTTGCTGACATGAAGTCCGCTTCTGTAAACGTGAAGGCACATGATGGTGTCGTGGCTCTTCGATGACCCTCAGAAGAAGAAGAAGAAGGGAAGCGTCGTGTCTTCGTGTCTCCGAGTCGTCGGCCTGTTTTGGGCTCTTCCGGGACTCCTGGAACGTGCTACATCTGCGATCGCCGTCACAGACCCGTGCGGTGAACTTTTATGGGCCGTGACCCCCCCATCCTGAGTCCGAGGAGAGGAAACACCCGTGACTGCTAAAGCCGGGTCAGCGGAGGCGGTTTTTTTTGGCCCTTTTGAAATCAACAACTTGTCAACTGATGGCAGAGCATGAACAGAGAGTCAGATAACTTTTTTTTTTTCTCCCCCTTCACCCCCCCCACTTTTAGTTGACTCATGGTTGTTGTGCTCACAGGCAACTTGGAGGTCACGAGCACATGGTTCTGTTCCCGAGAAGCGCAGAATAAAAAACACAAGATGGCAAGAATGAGTCACCATGGGGACTGAAAACGAACTTGACTGTTTACATAATTAAAACCTTTTTTCTCGGACTCAAAAGACCCCGTGTTTGAATTTCCAGTCCTTATGAAGTACATGCTAACCTCTCCGCATTTTTACATCACCATCCATAATCCCCAAACCGCTTTTTTTCACCTTTGATTTGCAGTCATTAACTCACACTTAATGTCCCCCATAATGAGGTTCCTGCCGTCAAAGTAACATGATTTCTGGGCTTCTTTCCATTCGGCGTACATTATGAGCGAGCATCTTTTCGGTGAACGAGGGCCGTGCTACGCTCTCTGGAACAGTGCGACTCCAAAAAACAAGACTTTATTCGCCTTCGCCCTTTGTCCTCCTCAAGCTCCAGTGTTGCTTACCCAGAAGTCTTCCTGCTTCCTCCCTCAAGGTTTCTTGTGTTCGTGCAGATCCGCCGGAGCACTGATGCTAATTTGCTGAACTAATTGCTCCTCTGACAACAAAGAGCCATTGAGCATTGGGACATGAAGTAGAAGGGGATAAAGAAGTTTCTAGTTGGGGATTCTTGCTGGACTTTCAATGAAAAAAGTGAGACGTGTGGATGCTTGAATTCGCCCTTGTTAGAGACATGTCGGTCACGGTCGGCACATATAGAGTACGATGTTTAAATAAGCAGAAAAAAAAAGCAGCTTCGTGATATGAACAAGCAGCTGAGGATAAAATATGCCGAGGATGCTATCGGGCCTTTATCTCGTCTGCGGACCTCAGAGCGCCCGTGATTCTCAAGGTTGAGCTGACAAAGACGGTTTCCTCCCCAGTTTTTTAGTTCACGTATGCCGAGAGGAGGGCGACGCTTGATCTGGAGGAGTAGCAGTCTGTTTTGTTCGCAGCCAAATGATTATTCCAGAAGAGCGCCGACTCGGTGATCCAACAGGTATTTTCTGCTGTGTCGTCTTTCTTTTTCACTCATTCGACCTTCCAGAAATCTGTCTTAGTCAGTCTTGTGTAAAACCAGGCTCATTGATCATAATGTTGACAAGATGTTGAGGAATGCTTACCACAAAATGATGCTTAATCTGGAGCAGAGAAACCCAGTCTAGATGATGCCTCTGCTTGGTGATGGACGGGATATGAGCCGCCGGTTCCCCTCTTGGCTTGTTGCACTTTTCCAGTTATTTTCCTGCAGATTTGTTACTCATAGGTTTAAGCAGCTCACCCCACCGACGGGGTCGCTTATCACTTTTTTCAAAGCAGTTTTATTTTTTTTTGATTGACTGATGGTAGACACAACAAGTAGGTTTCATTTAGTTTCTTTACCGTTTCATGTGGAACAATTGTAAATAATTCCCTACTGTCAGATTGTTGCTCAATGATGCATGCTATGATGAGTTTGTTTTGAGCGCTCCGACCACTGGGGCTATTGAATGTTTGACTCTTTTTGAACTGGCATTTGGAGTAAATTGTTTCTGCTTGCACAGACGGACATGTTTGGTGATTGATTGAATTCTTGTTGTGGCTTTACTTCTTTTCTCCTTGAGCTGTAGAAAATTGAACATTTTTGTTTTGACTGACTGAGAAAAAAAAAAAATTGTAGCTGGGAGTCAGGTTCAGGTCTCCTGGAGGCAGGAGTTCAAATAAGCTGCTACAGAAAATACCTTTCAATGTGTTAAAGATGACAGAGCGGAGCGCCACGCCAGCTAAGACTGTTTTTGTTGGCGGGACAGCCTCTCATCCCTCTTCCTGTTAAAAGATGGAGAAAAAAAAAAAAACATGAGTATTGTTTCCAAATTCAGAAAATTACCCAGGAACCACAGCTCTCATGTCACCGCAGTCCACATGTAATATTACTTTAGGTGATCTGAGGAGAAATAAACACCCCCCCCTCCATCCCACGACTTATTTCCATCTAAGATCCTCTGTCAGGAGTGAAAGCAGAATGCATTAGTCTGCTTTTCGACTGTGGGAGCCTATAGGGCCGAGTTGTTGGCCGTGTGCCCACCGAGTGTATTCAACCCTCCACAGATAGGCCTTTGTCCTCAGCCCTTTAACGCAGCTGCTAAACAACCGTAAGACAAAAGCATATGGGGTACCCCGGCGCACCAATGAGAAATGGTCTTCGTATGAGGAGCCGTGCCAGACAGCCTGGGACCGCTGGGATGCTGCCAGATCTAACACTTGGGATGAATTAAACAGCATTTTAAATGAATATCTATGTAGCCCCTCATGACTGTGAATATGGTCAACGTTCATGTCACGGTGCTGTCACATGACCGGCTGTTTGTTGAGATGCAGGAAATGCACATGACTCATCTTTATCTCTTTTATTGTGCAGTAGTTTGAGGAGTCATCCTCTGCTTCGAGTTGTAATTTCCCTGCCCGACAAAGAAACAGTTTTTTTCCAACTGCGTGTTTGCTTATTATCCTCCAGAGAGGGGTTTGATAGACAGGAGGAAAGATTTCTGCCATGCAGATGAAAATCTGCTGTAGCTGAGCTTTTCTAAAGCAACAGCTGCAGGAAACCCAATAGCTCGGGGAGCATGTTTGGGGAGGTTGTTTTCCTCAGATGCGGACACTTTAGAGATTCAACAAGATGGATTTCAGTTTTGCTAAATTACTAAATGCTAGTTGTGAAAAGAGAGAGAGAGAGAGAGAAAAAAAATCTATTGAACTCCGAACTAAGTAGTTCATTGATGTGTGATACTTTTAGCATGTGCACAATTGATTTTGTTTTTTGGGTCACTCGTTGTAGGTCTGCTAAAGGGGAAAAGGAAAAAAAAAAAAAAAATACCAGCGAGCAGCAGCAGCTTCAGGCGAGAGGAAATCCCAGATGTTTCTGTCTGAAAAACAGTTTGGCCCTTCAACCACACACAGACCAGAGGAGAGACCGGTTAGCTGTATGAATGTTGTAGCTGTGCTACCGAGAGGTCTTCTGAGTCGTCTTAGCTTTTGGCCTCAACTGTATAAGAAAACAGTGCAGTAATAGTGGGGTGCCGCAGACCTGAAGAACTGATATGAAGGAGCAAAGTTGAACGTGAGCTTTCTCAATCTTGAGCAGATATGATCTACCTGTATGATTTAGCTTGATTTAGCTCTTTTACATCTTAATTGAATTTTACATTGGATTAACTGACTGATATAACGATCACTGGTTGTATTTTTTTTGGTCAATATATGTCTTCTTTTGAGGAGGAGAAAAAAAGAGGAACAATAAACCTAATCCAACCCCATCGACCTCCTGCCTCCATTTACAGTGAAGGACCGGTAGGATCCACTGAGTTGGGAAACTACCACTCCATACCACCTGGTGGCGATAGTGCACCACTTTAACCTTTTATAGAGCAGTCAATAAAAAATACTTGAAATTTCAAAATTTCAGCTCTAGAGGGTTGTTGGAGAATATTGAAGTAGATCTATTTTTTTTGCAATAACCATAGAGTGTAGTTCTACTGCAGTTACCAAATATGGTCACATCCTTGTAAAGGGTTAACTATTTGAAAAAAGAGTACCAATTTATAGAAAAACAACAAGGAACAAAAAGCAAACTGGAAAAAAAACCAAAACATGCTGTAAATATGTTTATTTCTGCTCTAAAGTTGAACATTTTAACATGGGAGTCGAAGGAGATTGACTCCCTTTTGGAGCCAGCCTCTAGTGGCCAGACGAGGAACTGCATCTTCAACCTGTAAGTTAGATGGTTGTTGAATGAGAGGTCAAGACCTGCCTACAGCATCAGCAGTGAGTCCATCCCTCAACCCAGTAGCTTTTTGGGGGTCACTCTGAGTATCTAACCCACATGACGGGGACATGTTTGACCTCAAAAATCACATTTCCATTATTATTGCTTGACAAAAAATAAAAAAATAAAAAATAAAAATTCTGTAATTAACAGAGCTAGAAAAAACTTTCAAATATTGCAAAAACTTTTATGCTTTCATGAGGTGGGTTTTTAGATGTGCTGATGGTCCAGTTTAGTGCAAATATGCAAAAGAAAAACAAAAAAAACCACCACTTTTTCTTTCCCACAAACATCTCCATCACCATTGGATATGATGTAGTTGCTCAATTCAATTCCATCAAAACCTAGTTACAAGCTATTTATGGCGTAGTTGTACTTTAACACTGTTTAAATTACACAAATAATAATTTGAGTGATTATTCAGTTAAATGGACCAATTTAGCACAGTTAAATGGAAACACCGGCAGATTTATCACTTTCGTTTTGTAAAAAAGTGAAATATAATCCACCTGTAGAGGTAGTTGAAGTTTGTAGTTGCTAAGTCAGCAGAAATGTAAAACTAGCTTTTGTCTAGACTTCTATAAATAAAAACGCACTTTTCCACTGGTTGGTAAAGTTACTCTTAAAGAATATGAGTCAAATCAGAAACAGGTCAGACTTTTAAGAAGATCAGAAATTGGAGTCGGCCAAAATAAACCCACAGTGGATACCTTCCTGTTAATTACTTTCAAAGTAAAATGATGATAGCAGCACATCTGCCATTCAAAAACAAAACAAAACAAAACAAAACATTGTCACATTGAAAAGGCATTTTCTTTTTTTTTTATTTAAGAGGGTTTTTTTTTTTTTAGTTGTGTAATAATAGTGTGATGTGTGTCTTCTTGTGGGGAAAATGCATCACTTACTTCCAGGCATTAAGAGGTCTAATTCTCCATGTTTGAGTGTTGGCCTGGGTCCAGCACGCACCATTAAGGGCATCATTGTTTCGACACTGACGATCATGTCGGGGCCGTATCACAACAATGGCGCCATAAATTAGTTCTACTTAATGGTTTGAAATGTCAAGTTTGATGGACAGGATATTCAAGTGTCTGCGGTTGGACGACCGCCTGCCAGTGCTTAAAGCTGTAAAGTAATGGATTCGCCTCAGGACCGAGGACGAGCGGAGCCAATCATTAGAGTGATTAGCCTCCATCCTTTTCCTGTATTTGCCACTCATTAAGCACTTAGTCGTGAATCTTGGAGACAAACACGCCTCTGCAGGGGGTGGGGGGGGGGGTGGAGGTGTCAGGTTCGGGTTACGACCAGCTCTCATGTCCTCGTTGGACCCAGGTCCAGCGGATCCAGAAGAGCCCTGCGCAACAATGGCATTAAAGTGATCCGCGCATAAGCCGCTCTGTCGTCATAGCGCCGACAATGAACGCTGGAGGTTTTAAAAAGGGGTTAAAGTCTCGGGGTCAAAGGGTGAGAGGTCGGCCGTCGTGATGCGGGGAGGGGAGGGGACAGACGGGAGTGACATGGAAGAGTGGGGGATGTTCATGGGAAGAAAACCCCACGATTAGCCGGAGAGTCTGCCGTCTCCACGTCTCCGTGCTTCATTATGTCTCTATTGTTGGAGGGGAGAGGGGGAGGGGGGTTCACATGCTTAAACACTGCAACAAGTGGGGAAACGAGTGTCTCGAGTCACCGTGCCATTTGGTGTCCTGGCAGCTGGAGTGTGAGAACTTTTTTTTTTGTGTGTTTTAAAAACCCTCGTCACCGTGGGGAGGAAACACCGAGCATCTGTGGTTTCCATGGCGCTCCTGCATCTCCTCAACAGGAGTGCTGGAGTTTCCTTTGACGTCTTTTGAATTTCTGCATTCATTTCACGTGCCCCGGCACTTTGCACGCACATTTCAAAAGATATGCCTTCTTGCATCGGTTAATTCGTGAAAATTGCTGGATAATTGATACAGCAGGAAGTTCTCAGCCTTCATTCGCTGGTTAAATATCCAACCATGGTTATCTGAAGTCAGTTAACAAGTTAGGATATGCACATATTCATAATTCATATCTAATTAATGTCATAATTGACTGCTTTACAGTCTGAAAAGTTGAGAAAAGGCAACTGATTGGTCTTTGTGCTGGGCTAAATATAAAAAATGCCTTCAGTGATGGGTATTATCAGGGTATTATCTTTAAAGGATTAATGTCACTAAGACAAGACCTGCGGGGCTTTATTCTTATTTCAGTGCAGTTAAATGCTCTGTCATATATATTTTTATTTTGTAAACGCTTTCGTTAACACCAGTTTGCACTTGAAGTGTGTGAAAGAAGTCGACACGGAAAGATTGTAGAAATTAAATCAGATTAAGGGCCATCGTTATGGGGACAAAAAGAAGAATATTAAAGGTTCCTTTAGAGAACACAGAAACAGAACTAAAATATTTTAATTCAGATTTGTGTATTTTAATTCTTGCTACTCTTGCTTTAGAGAAAAAAAAAACATGTCAGTGGGAGATTTTTTATCTCCAACGTGTCTTTTTTTTTTTTTTTTTTTTTTTTGCTGAGGTGGCAGTTTTCACCCAGTAAATTTGACTTGAGAATGGAGATTAAGATATTTTTCTGTCTTGCATTTTAAAACAGATGAAGGTTTGGGTTTTCATGAGTAGATGCGTTAGGTGAGTGTTTGAGCTTCTGTCTGACCTTTAGGGAGCAAACGACAGCAGGACAATGCTGGTGAGCGTTTAGAAGCTGAAGCAATGTAACCTGGAGATGATGCGTTTAATCAATGCTGCTGCAGCATCTTCACTTAAACACTCTGATAAAGTGTCAAAGTTCATCTAATGAATTAAGCCCTGCTCTGGTATAAAATTAGGGAAAAAAAAGTAATTTATGAAATTGCTTTTTCAAAAAAGGTGTCGCTTTGGACCGGTGACCTGTCCTGGGTGTCCCTGCGTCTTATCCAAAAGATGTCTGAAATTATATGTTGATTACATTAACAGAAAAAGTTTCATTCTGAAAAAAAAAAAGTAACTATTTTTCTTAGATCTTCAAACTTTAAAACGGGTCAATTTGACCTGGAACATAACAGGAGGGTTAAGTGTTTTATTCTGAAAAACACAGATCTTTTGCAGAAAAAAAGGGAAAGACTTTTAAGCTAAACAGCAAGCTAATCTAATAAAAACACCAAAAGACCACATCCTTCTCTCAGATTTCTTTATTTTGTGGAAATAAAACCTTTTTATTGTACAGTAATAGGGTTATAACTACATTTCTGGTCCACTACCACCTGTCATTCCTTCTTTTGGTCATAAGCCGTTTATTCATCGCAGCCTTCGACGGTTTGGTCTCGGTTATATCGTCGTTATCGTATTTCTCCTTTGCCTAGACAAACACGACCACGTCTGTCCAAAACAAATGTTTCCAGTGCAGTTTGCACATCATCATCATCATCATCATCAAGATAACATGTCTCCGCTCAGCTGCTGCAAAACCCTTCCTTCTCTTGCTTTCTAGGTTTCTGTTTCGGTTTCCTGGCACCGATTCACTCTTTTGACTTTCGGCTCAGAAATTAGACAACATTCTTCAGGTTTCGCTTTTAAGTTGTTGTCTGTTTTCTGTCCCGCCAAAACCATGGTGGCAGAACCCAGACTCTTGTAAGCTGGGTCGGGCTGGATAATAGGAAGCATCTGTGTCTTTCACTCTGCCTGCATCGCACCGCAGTGGCCAAAACCACTCGGGGCTGTCGAGTCGTTTTCATTGGAAGGGAAAAAAAAAATGGCTGCCAGGCATCCCTGAGCGAACCTCGCTCCGTTTCCAGACCCAGTACGACGGCGGTGGCACAGACGTGTAATTAAAAAAGTGCTGACTCAGACAGCTTGGGCATTGTTTGGCCAAACGCTGAAGTGAAAAATTGAAATCTGGAAATTGTTCAATGTCTCCGATTTTTTTTTTTTTTTGCTACTGTACTGCAAAATTTAAGTCTGTTTGAATATCTTTTCCCCTTGTGGTCGAATTCCCACGAATGAATAACAATGTGTTGGCCTGTGCGATGATATACTGCACCACAAACTGATGCAGAGGGTTGGTTTTCGTATTATATTTTCAAGGTTTTTTAAAAAATGTATGGTTTCAAAAACAGCCTTTCACTTCCAGGTCTCATGTTTTAGAGGTGTGGCAGTGGAAAATGCTGGGAATTTCAGTAAAATAATGTTATTGATGTTTTTGATTTTACATACATCAGCAGCAAAAATAAAACTTTCAAGGTAGTTGATCAAGTTTAAGAAGATGTTTGAATAACCTTCACTTTGCCCTCTGCGAAATTGGACTTATTTGTTTTTTTTTTTGTTTTTTTTTTAAAACTCTGTTATGTACATAATAAGGCTGGAGGTAAAAGAAAAAACTTTTTTTTTTCTTTGTTTGTTGCATTTTGATGGAGCCAAATAGAAGGATGAGACTCATTATAAGTCAGGCCACTGGGGCTTTTCTTCTCCCTCTTCATGTGCCTTGTTATAATAAATGAGGAGGGTTTGAATATTCATTTTTTCCATTATTTTTTTTCTTAGTAATACAGTTCAGAGCCCTACATAGATTGGAAACATTTGTTTAATCCTTATATTGCCGAATAGCTTTAGTGTTTGGATGAAACACAAGGAAAAGTTTCACGATTTTGGTGCTTTTTTTTTTTTTTTTTAAACATATCATATTTGTTCAGCAAACATCACACAGAGTTTATAAAGCTTTTGTTCTCCGCTGGGCCTGCAGAGGAAAATGGGTCAGAAAACAAATGGATAGATTTGTGTAATGGGTTCGCTCTGCGGAGCTGCTGGAAACCAATCAATGACTCGAACTCGTGCCAGAGAGACGTACAGAGCAAACTGACGTTGAAATATCTGGGGCGGCGAAAGTCCTCAGGAATAAAACTCACCCACTTCGACAAATGGCCAAAACTGTGTTTACAAGAATTTCAAGCCTGAAAAAAGTTGATGTTTTTTTTTTTTTTCCCATGAGCACAGCAAATATTTTCCGAGATACTTCGAGGATCAGTTCGAGCTCTGATCTTGGCTCGGTTTGACAATGACCTTCGTAATGAGTCATTCCTCATGCGCTCTGCTCCGCACACCCTTTGGGCTCGATCCATCCTCCTCTCCTCCGCTGTATCGAGTCTGCTGTTTCAACGTAAGTGGCCCTCAGACCCGATTTCCCTGAGAACTCAGGCCGGGTCCGGGTCCTCATGGGTGACTGAACACTGAGGAGCATTCAGGCCCCCCCCCCAGTCTCACAGCGTGAAAGGCCGACCCACAATGAAGCCTGTTTAATTTGCATGAGCTTCATCGCCACTCAGATTGTGTTCTTGAGTGGGGGAGTGGCCCCGTCTCTGCTCCGAGTCTTGAGCGCACCGGGCTCGGGCTTCGTCCCCTACATTCATGTGATCATTCCCACACCCGCTGAGCCCGTCAGCGTTCTCAACAAAGCCGAGTCCAGTCATTGTCTCCGCTTTTTATTAATTTGTCTCAAATCACTCATATAGCAATAATTTGCATAATAATTTACAGCTTAAAATTGTCCACCAGCCAATAAAGACTCTCAAAACATTTCTTTCTTTCTTTCATGACTTTTTTTGATCATTTTCTTTTGTTTTAATTTATTTGACAGAAAAAAAGGATAATTAGGTTTAGGAAAAGACGTTTCATGTTGATTACATGTCAAAAAGTTTTATTTTGCAGGTTGCGTAGATGATGAGGCCACCAGAGGTTGCTCACTGACATTTTCTCGTGACTTCATGATAAACAGATTCCACACCTGATCAATTGTGGTGTTTTTCTGGTGTTTACAGTCTGAGCTAATCATCTCAGTGTGTTTGTTTATGCTTTTAACCAAGAAAGAAGCTTTTAAATGCTTCAACACCACTTTGGTGAAGATTTAGTATATTGGATGTTATTATTTTACTTGTATGAGAGTGAATATTCATATTTTATGTGTGTGTATGTGTATGTGTGTATATATATATATATATATATATATGTATATATATATATATATATGTATGTGTATGTATATATGTGTATGTGTATGTATATATATGTATGTGTATGTATATATATGTATGTATATATATATATATATATATATATATGCACACACCTACATGTGTCAATGTTTTGTCTTGTGTCCAGGTTCATGAGCGTGCATCTTAGAGCTACAGCTTTTTTATAATTAAAAGCACAAGAATGGTTTTAAAGTTGGGGTGCTGCACTTTAGTCCAAATCCCAAATTCGGAGTTGAAACCTCCATTACTTCTACGTAGAAGCTGAAGTCTCGACCTCATGAGAAAGATGTTAGTTCTTCGGGCTTTTACGGGTCGTATTGTTGAAGCGCTTAAAGATTAGCGTGGCGATGGTTGTTGTGGGATCCCCACTAAGTTCACTTCCCTGACCCCTGCGGCTCTGCTCCCAGGCCGACGCCCCCCTCACCCCCACCCTCCATCTCTGGGGTGTGGAGTCCGTGAGAAGAGTCCTCTCCAGCGGTCCCCCCTGTTTTGCTGAAGGGCCTTTCAATCGTTAGCGTGCCCCCGGGGCTCCTTGGCCTGTTGTTGCCAAACAAACATCTTCTTCCCCGTCCCCCTCACTATCTTTTGTCCTGTCGTCTCTCATCGTCCATTTCCCTTAACTCTGTTAATCACAAGTGGTTTCTCATTCTATCATCCTCTTGGCTTCTCTTTCTCCCCTTGTTTATCGACTATATCCTCTCCTCCCTCAGATTGTACATTTTCCCACCTGTGCATCTCCCTGTTTCTCTCATTTCCTCTGTTGTCCACATCAGCCCAGAGGATGCTCTGTTTCCTTATTTTGGAAACCCAGATTTGCTGTCCTTTCAAGTCTTCATGATTTAGGGGTTACCAGATGGAGGGAAGACAGCGGTCAGGGGTTGCTGATGAATGCTACAGGAGCACTGGGCATATGGAGCAAATTAGGAGATAAGGGGTTTACCTCCACCACACCAACATAGCAGACACCAGCTCTCAGACTGTGGTCAGATGGGAAGTAGACGAAGGTGGCGGTAGGCTTTTTTGCTTCAGCATACCAAGTAGTTTTCACCCACAGCCGAAGTGCACGTCCTGAATTACCCACATAACTTTCCTTAGATTTTTATTCACGTAGGAATTTATATTATCTGAGCCTGATAGGATTTCTATTATCCTAAGACCTGATGTAGACATCACACATTTTGTCTGTCATAATACTTATTATTTTTTAAATTGGGGCCCAAATAACAAGAAAAAAAAATTGCATCAGGTCTCAACCCTTTGATGCCTGATGTTGCATATTTGATACATACCCATCTGAGACCTCTATAGCATTCCCAGTCAAAATAATAACAAAAAAGATTTGTACAGTTAAAAAAATTCTAAAAAATAGATACACTACATAAAAATATAAAAGAAATTACCTAATGTATTCATAGAGGTACAAAAAAATTAATTAGAAATCTTTTAAAAAACAGGATTTGGACTATGTTTTATTGCAATATATTTTAAACACTTTAAATGTACAAAATTATAATTTTCTGTGTATTATTTCATTTATCAGGCATCAAGGGGTTAAGAGGTTAAAATATTCAGTACCGTATTTTCCGGACTATAAGTCGCTCCGGAGTATAAGTCGCACCAGCTAAAAAATACATAATGATCTCAATCGTCTTTATAAGTTTATGTTTACGTTTTTTATTTCAGTGGTAGTAATAGAAGTAGCAGATACTGGCACACAAGCGTAGAGCGCCCTCTCGCGGCTGTCAGTGTGAAAGTAACGAAAATGTGAAATTATATATTTTAATATATAATTTCATAACACCTGAGTATAAGTCGCAGGAAATGGTTAAGTCAAATCTGGGTAGAGATTTAAACAGATTTTAAACTCTAGCAGCAGGAGAAATGTCAAATTTTGCTGCTGTTCGTCGTCATCTTTGTGTCGCTTCTGAATCTTTCTTCGAGCGACAGATCAGTCAAACTCCAGGGTGAGCTCGAGTTGTTCCCTTCAGAGGAGATGGAAGATGACTGAGATGAAGGGGGACCGCAAGGGTGTTAGATGTTACACAGCCATGATGAACGAATGTGTTCAGCTTGTCAACACTTTTTTTTTTTTTAAAGGATATTTTTACTGATCCCTATTTTTTTCAGAGATATCACCTAAACTGTGAAAAGAGGTTCAAATGTAGAAAATCTAATGTTTTATTTTTTACTTTTCAACATAATGGATACATTTTACTTGTAATTGGTAGCTTTTTCTTTCTTTACAGAACATCCTCAGTATAACTGAGTATAATTACAGAATTATACTTGGTTACAACATATTTCTTTTTTCCTGATTGCACATTCTTGCAACTCAGCGCATGGCTAATTTATTGATTTTTAACAGGCAAGTGGCACTAGCAAAGTTGGTATTTCAGCTGCCATCTATACAAAATCTAACAAAAATATCAAACAACATAGTTGTATTTAGTGTAATTATTGAATTTTTCAAAATGCTGAGTCGTCCTTGTCATCATTTAATTTGTCATTTATTGTTAGCTGATGTATCTGTGTGGCTAACCAAGTCTGGAAGTTTAGTTCAATTCAGTTCAATTTAAAAGTACTTTTATTAATCCCCAAAGGGAAATAAACTGTTGCTGAAGTTACACATTGTATGTAAAGGTGAATAATTTTGCCTGAGACATTTTTCTAAAATTTGTTTCTTGAATATTTTGCCCTTCTCTTAAGAATGTAGTAGTATGTGTCAGGGTGCACAAGTAACATTATTATTATTATTATTATTTGAGCTTTAATAAGCAGTTCAGCATCACGACTTTAGGAACTTTTTTCTTTGCTGCCAACATGCCTAAATAAACCATTTTTAGGCTCTATGCACTGTACACATTTTTGACCCCCACCCCCCCTTTTTTTTTACTGTGTTCAGTCCACTATAGAGTACCTTTTAATATGCATTGTTCTTTTGGTGTCCTACCCAGATGGAGACTATAAGAGAGGAAAAGATAATTATTAAAAAAAACAGTAATGCTGCTGCTTTTTATTTTAAATTTTTCTTGAGTGATCACTTTTATTTGTGACTGGAAGCATAGCAAAAAAATTGGTTTGATTTTGTTTTTCAATATTACAGTTAAGTACCTGATGATTACCAACCAACTTCCATGTTTTTTTTTTTTTTTAATCAACAAATTTCTTCAAGATGGTATGTCCCTAGCCGACACACATCTTGAAAGTCCTTGGTTCAAATCTCAGGCTGAATCCGTACAGTTTCCACCTTCAGGTACATAAACTTCCTTCCAGTCCAAAAAACATGCACGTTAGGTACTAAGCTAGGTGTGAATGTTGTAGTTGTGCATGTGTGGCCCTGTGATGGACCACTGACCTGCCAAAGTCCAGGGTGGATACTGTTTCTGCACAGACGACAGCTGGAATAAGCTACGCTCCCCCTTCCCCTTCCCCCACCCCATGACCCCTGTTCAGGGTTCAGGGACTGGAGACTTTGGTAATGATGAGCAACGATCAGGGACATAATGCTGATATGATTGGGACCCTGAGAAATGTTCATGTCATTGTTTTTCTTCTCCCAGAAGTCTCGTTAGAAAGTAATAAGCCTTTAGAGCTATCTTATGATACTGACGCTGTGTATGTAACGTTCATACACAGTCACGACTGAAATGCATGCAACAGTTGTTAAAGATCAGAGTTAAAACTTCACTTTTGGGATGTGCGTGCACTTTTGTCCAATTGTCTTTTACTATCATGTCTGTCTCCTAATGTAACACATCTCATCACGAAGACACATTGCACACAAATACTACAGTGATCACCACACTACACACACCGCACCCTTCACTGTTTTTGTCTTTTTGCCAGTCTTGTACTTCTGTGTTGAACATTGGTGGTTTTAGTCCTCCTAGGCAGAATTAGGAAGTTAGACATTAATAAAATATGTGAGATTAGACTGTCAAGGAGGACTGATGGACACATTAATGCACCATATGAAAATGTCTGCTGCAAGATTAAAATGCATATATATATATCCCTTGGATAAAGGTTTTACCAAATCATGGTACTAACCATTAAAATATATACGGACAATAAAAAAAACTTCACTTTTGCTAAACCTACAGATCTCCATCAATCCTCGAGGCTTGCCATTATAGCTTTTTATAGTATTTTTTTTTTTTTTTTAAGTATCCTTTCTTTCCATGGAGATTGTGGAAAATGAGTCTCTCATAAATGTTCTGGCAGCTTCCCCTAATGGAGCAGCAAACAACAACACATAGCATTTGCTGTGAGCGGCCCCCATCTGGTAGTAATGAGCCCGGATCGGAGCTGGATGTTGTTTTTAATGGAGCTGGAAGCCACTTTGGTGTTTAGGACTCGGAGCAAATGGGAAGACTTGAAACGCCCTCTCTCCAAATTGAATGTGTTTAGTTTAGTGACTGGAGTCTGTCTGTCTGTCACATGCAAACTTCGCCACGTGTTATCACAGAGTTTGTGTTTGTTTGTTCCATATAAGCCTTTGTTTTGGAAGGTGTCTGTGTTTGTGTCTGCTGTGGGATGTCAGATTAAACGGTATGTTCCAAGATACCTGCCACATGCCGCATTCCTTTGTTGTTGGCTATTCTCACTGCAGGTTTGGAAGATTGTAGGGATTTTTTTTCTCTCTTATTTTACGACAAACATCACATCTGCTGGAAGGTTTAGGTTGATGTGTTGACAGACTGTATTTACACGATGGAGGGGTGCTGAAGAAGCAGGGGTTAGTGAGTCTAGATGCACATTTACACATGAATACAACTGCATTGGATAACATTGCATAACATACAATTATTAATGTCTGTATATTGTTTTACCTTTTTAAGCATACTTATCTTCCTGAGCAACAAATTTTGTTGTAAAATGGTAATTGATACAATGACAATAACATCCATGTCTGTCTGTCTGCCTATCTATCTATCTATCTATCTATCTATCTATCTATCTATCTATCTATCTATCTATCTATCTATCTATCTAT
>JAOWBL010069769.1:0-19054 GCA_028564865.1 Zenarchopterus dispar
TTTTGACATGGTACCATTTAAATAATTGTTTACTATCAGTGTGAATAGAGAATCTTAGGTAATATAGCAAAGAATGCTTTAGTAAAAGCTTTACCTCCAGGTGGTGGTATAGGTTATACCCTATAGTCTTAACTTTCAACAACTAAATATTGAGTAGTTACTCAACGGAAATCCACTATAATGGAAGCCCACATTAGAAGTGCCTCATCATAAAGGAGATGTAGTAGAGCCTGTGTCACAAGTCGACAAAATTCTGAGGTAAAAATGAAATCTTTGTGACAGACTCTGTTCACAACATCAGAGAGACCAGCTCTGTTTATAAATCAGTGCACCACAACATAAAACCATCTCTTTTAGCCATGTCGTTACAAATGTCTTCAGAGATTTAGGAGATGGTATATTCCATCCCACGCCCCTCTTCCATGACATATGCCTTTTTTGAATTTAGTGTTACAGCTCTGAACTGCTTACAACATGATGTGAAGCTGGGTCACAGAGATTAAAATGAGGAAGCTGGATAACTCCACTCTGACTGGATCTGTGATGTCACAGAACCCTGCACAAAATTTGAACTGTTCACTGACTGACTTATTTTTAAACCCATGTGACTCAAACAGCCAAATATATGCCCTAAAGCACAGAAAATGTGATTTGTTTTTCCCCCCATAATATGTCCCCTTTATTTAATCTCATTTAATGGAGAACTTTGGAAATAGCAAATGTATACCCAGGCAGAATAGCCAACATGAAAGCACAGTTTTTTTTTCATAAAGCAATATAATATTCGGTACACAGTTACACACTGAGACACCGGGAAGATAAAGCACAAGAGGTGTCCAATAATAAGCATTAGAGAGCTGCAAATACTGTCGTATGTGGTTGTTAGTGTGTATGTTCACAAGGGTAACTGTTTAATAAAACTCTGTTAAAGTCTACTTCTTTAGAGTAAGAAATTACTGAAGAGGCTACACACACACACACACACACACACACACACACACACACACACATAGACACATCACTATTGGTATTCAGAAAACACCTCCAGTTTGTAGGGAATCTACTTCTATAAAGCAAGTCTGTGACTAACACACACTGACACCACATTTTGTTTCTGCATGGATAATTTATATAGGGATGGTGTCTTAGCATGCCACCATGTGTGCAAGCCAAAGTAAACAGTGAAAAAAAAATAGCTTTTGCCCACAGTGATATGAATCACAATCCAGTGAAGCTTTATGAAAACTTAATAGCAGGCCCAGAAGGACAAAGACAAAGAAGGAAACGGAGAGATAAAAGAGCTGTGACCATCCGTTTTATTCCTGCTGGCGCATCTCTTCCATCAACCTGGCAGTGCCAAGGAAAGAGACTTCATAATCATTGATCACACTCCACACACACAAACACATTACACACACACACACCTAACAAACAAGTTACCCTGAACAGATGTCTCGAGCACCTAACTAGTAAAATTGAAATACTGTAGCTCTGGCAAAGAGTAAGTTTCATATTTCTCATGTCACTTTGCTGTAGAATCTCACCTCTACTGGGATCTGGGCTATAAAGCAGCAGTAACCCTAACTTCCTGGTCTGCTAGCCTGACAGCGTACAATGTTTTACTGCCTCACAGTTTCTTCCAACTGAGGTAATTACTCTTAATTACAGCTGTGATGAATTAAAATCAAAGCTATGGGCCAAGACCTTCTGCATGCATGAGTGTATTGGGTGATGAGGAAGCAATGCTGTGCTGATATACATCTAGTATCTGCAAAGTCATGAATATGCAGAAGGGAATTTGCATGTGAGTATTTCCATAAAGCGAATGGGTTAGTGGTAAAAACTGAGGGGAAAAAGACTAAACCCTTTGAAATGTGGAAGAGATTATTTGATTCCTGTCAAGAGATAGTGCTATCGCGCTAAAACTGTCTTCTAAGCACTTTAGTTGAAGTGAGTCTTCTTTTGTGAAGTATTCACAACAGTTAGTATTTCCTCTTGCTAAGTTGCCAAGAAGGTGAAGAAAAAGTAGAGTGATGCAAGAAAACTTATACTTTCTTTGCAGGTCTTCATAACCTCCTCTTACACTGTGTAATATTTAATGGTTCTGACTTATGAGGTGACTTTGGGTGAAACCATCTACTAAATGACTAATGACACGCATTTACCCCCACAAGTTAAACAGACTGTTAAGTTTTAAAAGTGGAGATGAGGTAAAAGCTGTGGATCATTTACTGGATGGGCTTGGCTCTATCTGGGCGCAAATTTAGCAAATCGCAAGATTTTCACTGTCAACTGATGAATTTGAAACAGACTAGGGAAATGTCACTAAATAGAAACTACAGATTAAGTATGTTTTGCTAACAGTTTGGAAGCCAAAAGCTGTGCTTTTTATTGCTGTCAGAAGTTGGCTGCAAAGCATAGCTCCATTAAAATGAGAAGCGGGTTTAGAAATCAGCAGCTTGGAAAACCCGAGCAAGACCAGCTGTTCTAGACAATATAAGAATTTTGTGAGGTCTTCAAGATTCATAAACCTTCCAAAACATCTCCATCTTCCCCCTCATACAAAGGGTGTGTTCTCCACACAACATTAGACCACTAACCTATACCAGAGTGGACCAGTGACCGTGGATGTGTCTCAGGGGGTGTAAAATAGAGCCTCCTTGTCTGTGAGGATGTGTCCATCAGTACAATGCATTTTCAAGGTCAGGGCTCTTTACCCTTTGCTGTGTGTGATTACATGGGTTTATCCATTGGCCTAAAAACCACCATGACCACTGAAGAGGCCTCCTTCATTTCTCTGCTTCTGCACATGAAGCCACATTAACCATCAGCTCCGTGAAGTGTGACATCATCGTCATTGCCAGATGCTGACGCTAACAAACTCCTCTCTTTGACCAGAGGAAACGCTTCCGATCCAGGTCAGCTTTAGGTCAACACCTCAAACAATGAACCTCTCGAGACAAAACTGAGCTCGCCTGTTTCTCGGAGTACAAACTAATCATTGCACAGACACAGCTGACAGCCAAGGCTCGCTGCTCTCCGGGTCTGACAAGCATCCAGCTCCACTGTCTGCAATAGTTAGGCTGCTAGTGGAAGAGGGAACAAAGGCATTTCGATCAATACGGGCTCATTATCTGTTGCCTTCTGTCCCAGAAAGATGAGTCCCACCGCTCAGCCTGTTGATGAGGAGAGCGCACCACAATTCAATCAGGGGATGGCCGAGATGCCAAAAGAGATTTGATCAAAGCACTCTGTCTGGCTAATTAGCACATACAGCGGGTTCACAAGGGCTATTTTTACATCTGAAGAGGAGAGCATGGTGTTTTGTTAATGGTAGTTTTACCGTGTAATGGACAGGGAATAACCTGGCTCATTGTCAATGCATAGGTTTCACAGCGCACATATATATTCATGTGGGAATGCACACATGCAGGCGTAAAACCTGATGACCCTTCGAAAGGTCACACAGGGTTTAATAGAAGCCCTCCTTGCAGGTTAAACTCATCAGTGTGGAGATGGGTGTGTTCATGGTCGTGTGTTGCTGCAGACAGGAAGTGTCAGGTCATCAAGAAATAGTGCCATGGGAACATGAAGCTGTTTGCAGAAGTCTTCGGGGGCTTTTTAGGCAACCAGCTGACAGTTTTATAAACCTTGTAACAAATGGTTGACCTCTTTCTGTGTAACGAGGTAAAAAGGTCTTCAGTCTGCAAAGGGAAACAGGTGTGTGGCTCAAGGTGGGTTCATGGCCTTATGTATTTGTGAGTTTGTGTGGGTTTTGTGTGTGTGTGTGTGTTTCAACAGAGTGAGACACTGTGGCCTAAGAACTCTTTCATTGTAGCACATGTTCTTTGGTCTGCTTGGACTCCACCCAATGAGAGAGAAGGATTTGGGGTATTTAACCAATTCTTGTATGAGTGAGCCTGTATGTAGTTCTTGACGAAGCTAAGAGCGCATAGCTCTGGGAGATGATGTAACACATACTGCACTTCTAGATGCCAATGGTTGAGCCAGGATCAGTCCAACTATGACTGATTTCATTGCAAAGAGGATGAAGCATTGAAAGTAATAAAGAGCAAATATGTAGAGGCTTAAGACACAGATAATAGCTGCACTGGACAGTCATTAATTTTAACACTCGGCCTGAACCCATCACAGAGCTCTGTCCACTATGATTTCTGTCTTTTCCACAGCAGAACAAAGCTACTGGACCAGCCACAGCAAACCAAACCAGAACCTGTTTACAGCGAGCCGGGCCACTTCCTCTTTATCTCAGTGCCCCAATTTCAACTTACAATCAAATAGGCACTCAAGAGCCAAAGAACAGGACTGAATGAGGCTAAACAGTTATAACAATTATACCTGAATATATGATCAATTATTAGAAAATGAAATGATAATGTAAGAATGAACATTTCTTCTGTTTCCAGGGGAGAATATTCTGCCCATAAATGCCAAGCATTTTACAAATCATTTCCAATTGGGTAGTTAAAATTTATTGACAATAGGACCTCTAACCCCATTGGTATTCTGTTTTCAAAGAAATTTATGGAGGAATACCTAAATCCTATTGGAAAAGGCTTATCGTATCAAATCAAACCATACATGGGAGCAGGTGCTAATCTGAGCCTGTTTACAGACCAACTCAACTGATAAAAGGACATAATGTGACTTAGTATCTGATGACATGTTTACTTCTTTTTTTGTGAAACTAAAATTGAAAGAAACAATGTCTGTATTGTGGAAACTTTATTTAAAAGTATGGCTTTATTGACTTCTTTCATTTTGGACTATCTTAAAAATGCACCCCCAGGCAACAGAAAGTGTTCACTTTAACTATCTTTAATGAAACAAATCAAGAGTAGGTCACGCCTCTTCCTATTTCTGAGACTGTCCCCACGTAGTAGAAACATGCTAGAACATGAAAATCGTGACAATGCAAAACAGACCAAATTAATTGGGTTAAAATGCCTGCAGAATATCCCAAATGACAAATCCCGGTTTCCAGTTTTTCATTCAATTTTCTTGTAACCATATTTCTGTAAAAGTTTCATAAAAGTAGAATTTATATTTAAAAAAGAAAATAAGCGCTGACACAACAGTACACTTTCTGTTTCATTTTGATAATATAGCGGTTTTGTTATATAGTTGTAATATAGTTGTTTCGTTTGTTTTTATTAATTTGCAAGAAAAGGTTGGAAGTCATGCTGTGATTCAATTCATGCCTCCATTAGCAGCCTCATAGTTCCAAAAGTATATTAAAAATTAGGTGAAGCAGAAGTCCAAATCCTGCAAACAACCTGGAGAAATCTGTTTTGTTTTTAAAAAAGGGAGAGAATGAGTTTTACCAAAATAATGGCATGAAACTCAACACATTTATAGTTCATAACAGCTAATACATGTATATCCTTCTAATTTGTCTACATTTAAATGTCCTCATTGTCATTAACTCTTTGGGGAAGATTTTTATTGCTACCTTTTTTGTTGCTAGTGACATTTACTTAAGGGTTTGTGATGTGAGCAGGCTCAGTTTTAGTGCCATCATAAATAATACTGTCAGTCTGTCAAATAAACACAACTCAGGGATAGTGGAAAGGGCGAGTCGGCCTGCGAGTCAGTGGAAAGCATCATCTGAGCCTGCATGGTCACCATCTGTAAAATGTCACAGATCACACTTCACTGATCAGAACCTAAAATGTTCCAAGATGCTATGAACCTGAGGGCACTTTGTTGTTCAACATGCCCCCAAATACAGCTGCTTTCAGTTCTTGACATATTTCTCCAATTTTAAGTTTAATGTCTGTGTTAGGAGAAGTCTTAGATGTTTTACATTGAAAGACAGGAGCAACTCTGGTTTTTAAAATGTCACATATGAACATGTGACAGTACCTACAGAGAGGTTAAAGGTGTTGGATTTTGACTACAGTTTGTCCATGCACAAATTTCCTCTTGCCCTTTTCTCTGACATCCCAGGAGTTTCTGAGAAGAGTTTAGTTCTTTAGACCAACGTATTTTCTACCACAAAGAGTTGTTGTGTCTTTCTGACTGAAACTAAAAATTCACAAGTCTAGGAGTATGATTGTTACTTACAGAGGAATTCAGAAAGGAGAAGGCTTTTGAGGCGAACATTTACGTGGATTAAATAGAAGTTAGATAACTATGAAGATCTGATGAGACTTCTTTAATAAGTCTTTTTCAATGTGGAAACGTCTAATACATAATTGCAAATATTCTAAAACTCGCATTAAAGCTATACGTCCACGTTAAAACTTGTAAACCAAATTAAAGAAAGTACAGAAGGCTGTACCAACTCACCAACTGTAAAGTGCAAATAAAGAGCAGAGTGCATCGTCCGCTGCAGCAGCCCATTGTGTCAGTGGTGAAAACGGAGACTCTGGAGGACTTGAAATCTAGTCTGTACAGCTTTCGGTGTGCCAAACGCACTCAGTCCTGGTCCAGGCGCCCCCTTCGTCCCATTCTGCTCCACTGTTGATCCGGCGTGTCCTCACTGAGACCCTCCACCCAAAAGTCTGGGATCGCTGGTCTGACTGCTCTGGATGTGTTTTGTTTACCTCCGCTCCAGCCGTAGCACTTGAGGTGACTGGCTGGGAGGATGGGTGCAAGCCGGTGTGTAAAGGGGAGAAGAGGGAGGAGGCGGGGGAGGTGGGGTGGACGGGTGCAAGGGAGGGGTAAATCTCGGGTAGTTAACCGGAGCTCAGACGCAGAGATGAAGCTCATTGACTGAAGGCGTCACCTGGCTTCTGGAAACGGTGTGGCAGACTAAAAACTGCTTCTTTATTAATAATGATTAATAATGATCTTAAAAGGTGCAGGTGATGTTGGTAGTGGCATTACCTATCATGAATTGATCATTTTGTAAAAAAAAATTAAATTAGTTTAAGATTCACATGAGCGAGAGGAGATGTGTGGTCGAAGTCCTAGATTTATGATGCTCCTGGTGGAGTAATGGCGACCTCTGGTGGATGTAAGGAGACACACACGCTAAAGCGGGTTTACGTCAAGATCCGTACTGCACAGGCAATTTAATCCTGAAGGTAGCCTACTATAGTTCTCAAAGGCTCCTGTTTTCCTGTAAATATTTGTAAACGTCGCATTTCATTTCAGTCTAGCTATTTTAAAGTCTTTTAAAATTAATTTAACCAAAACGAGTTTATTTTCACATTTGTTATTATAATAATTGCTTGATATCAATTACAATAGCAAAGAACTTAAAAACTGGTCTCTGCCAGCTGCCCTTCTTCTCCTCCTCTTCCTCCTCTTTGGGAGTGCAGGAAGGGTATCCCACCTCCCTCCTCACGAGCTCAATAAATCTTTTAAGCCTTAGCGGGCTGAGTGGGAGGACATTTCACATCTCATTTCATCACATACACTCCCCTGTTATTTTTTCTTATTTTTTTGTCTTTTAAAATACCACTCCTCTTTCTCCTCCTCCTTCTCCTCCACCGTCCTTTTTCCCACTCTGCCCACCTGCGTCCACCCGGCCCAGGATAAGGAGCTCCTTCTTCATCACTAAAAATAACCTTCAGGTATTAATGGAAACTGATGAGCAGACGTTCACAAGACAATTTTGAATAAATACATTTAAAATATCATTTTAGCAACATCCCATTTCTTTCTCTTCTCTAAACTGAGCTTGTAGATGAAGCGCTGCTTCATCTACAAGCTCAGTAACAGGAGACAAGTCCTTCTACAATTCCTCTAGGCTCACATGTGCTCCATTGAATCATGAAAATATCCATTATACACACCACAAAGTTAGCTAACATTTAACAGCCCAGTTTGTCAACTGTTTCTTCTTTTTCCTTGGTTTGGCTGCATAAAATACCTACCGTCCTGGCGTACACATGCAGTTCATGGTTCTTTGAAGGAGATGCTGCTTGTTTGAAATACAGATAAAATGAAACTTCTTGGGTTTTCAAATGATCATTTCTATTCAGAGGACATTTAAGGCTGCAGCCCTGCGATGCTCAGGTCTAACGATTCCCATGTGGAGGATTAAACAACACATTAGTGACATTCTGCACTTCTTGCATCCTAGAGGCTCGTCCATTCCCAGCTCCATTTCTTATGAGAATATCGGAATATGTTGGGGGGTGTGGTGGGAGGGATGGGGGGGTCGGGGAGGGCTTGTGAGTGAGACTGAAATGCGAAACCATGACTGAAATAAGGTCACTATTGTAATTCTAATAGAAGGCTTGATAGAGGTTCTGCAATGTGTTCTCATTTTACCCGACACTTCTTTATCTCCTCATTGTGTGTGTGTGTGTGTGTGTGTGTGTGTGTGTGTGTGTGTGTGTGTGTGTGTGTGTGTGTGTGTGTGTGTGTGTCCCGCCAGCTTCTTTCATGACAAGTGTGGCCCTCTGGGGCTGCTGTTCTCCACAAAGACACTAATGTGAAGTGACAGGACAGCCAGTGGTGCGCTGCTTGGAGGGGACCTACATTGTGGAGTAGACCCAAGAGTTTGGCTCACAGTGGACAACAATAGAAAAAAGACCTCAAAAGGACAGTTTTTTTTTTCTTTGAAAGTGTCTGACGCTGTCGCTTCTTGTTCCCTCTCTTGCTGTTTTCTTTCTGCTACTCTTTTCAGGTGGGGTTTTTTTTTTTTTTTTGCACTGAAATGCACCGCAAGAGAAGTCTGTTTTGTGATAAGAAAACATCCTGATCATCATTTCATTGGATAATATATAACAACAAGACAGTTTCTACTCGTTATTATACTTACATGAGATTGAACTATAACATTTCAAAACAGAATAACAGTGCAGCAGATGTAATAGTGTTTCTTTGAACAAGAAATTCCAAAATAATGATATTATTCGGGGTTAAATATTTCCTTTCTCCTGTTATGGGTAACAGAAACTGTATGGGTTGCACAGCTGCATTTAAAATAGTCACAATCTAACCTAAAACCAAGAGGAAAATACCATGCTCCAGTCATTTGATACGGGGCATTAATCACCTTTAACTTGCTTACAGAGCCGGAAATTACAGCAACCACTGGCTGTCCGAGAAGCACACGAAGGCTTTCTTTATTTAGGCCCGTACTCATAAAACTTTAATATTGTACTTGTGCCTTTGGAGGAAGAGCCTCATTTGATTTTCTCCTTTTTTTTCCATGAATAAAATTTCAGACTTAAAGAAGAATAAATGCAGAGGCTATTATGAGAAGCATGTCAATAATTTAAAATAGGATTACATTTGGTGAAGAAATATTGGTGCTTAAAAAAAGAAAAAAAAAAAGTTGATGGTGTGTTTTTTCCAACAATGACCACTGGATGGCGTTCTTTGTGAGGTCAGCTCAGCTTTGATTGAATGGTGCGTTACAAGTTCATTAATCTCAATACAATCTGGATAAAACAGGAAACTAGACGTGTGTCTTTCGAAATAAAACTTTGAAAGTTCCTCAGATGTAATCAAAATATCTGAATCAGTCCAGAGTAAGAAATCAGTTGCTTCCCTACACAACATTCAGTTTCATTTTAGAGTATGAAAACTGATACAAGTCTGAGGTAAAACAAGATTTTCATTTGGAATAGATACATTAAATGTATCTAAAACCAAAAGCTGTTTAAAAAAATCTTTCAAACATGAATTGAGCATAATAGATGAATAACTTCATACCTGTCACAAGCACCAGAATTAACTGGAGGATTTATCCTCAGCTCATTACTATGCAGGCCACTGTATTATTTGGTATTCAAAACTATATTTTAAAAAGTAATCTGTATATGAAACACGTTGTGTGAAAAATGTACAGGCACTTTTGAAAATGATGACATGTAATTTTAAAGGACACATTTCCAATGGGCAAAATCAGAGGACATGATGATTCAAACGGAAAAAAAAAAAACATTTAAAGGAAACAGCATTACTAACAGATGTCACCACTGTCTTTGTTTCCCAAATTGTAACACATAGGGTCAATCTTTGACTGGTTTGGTCTATAAAAATGTGAGCTGTGGTCTGGTTCTGTTATCAATATGGGCAGTATATATCTCTAAGCAAATTTATATAAGTACAATTATGTCTGCCAAGTATAATGATGAATTTTGCAGTGGAAGATACTTTGGTCTAATTAAAAACATATACATACATACATACATACAGACAGACAGACAGACAGACAGACAGACAGACAGACAGACAGACAGACAGACAGACAGACAGACAGACAGAAATACATAAATATCTGTTTTATCTGTTGTTCTTCATTGGTTAATACTGAAACGTTGCTATTATTATTATTATTATTATTATTATTATTATTATTATTATTATTATTATTATTAAAAGGGACACCCCCTGATCAACTGGGGACTTGTCAACATGTCTGCTTGGACAGATTCCAGCTGACCCCCATGACCCTAGACAGGAATAACCGGGTACAGATAACGCACTGATGGTTGGGTGGACGGATTTTTATAGGTTTTATTTTGAAAGTATTAACCGGACGTTTAAAGAGCTGCCGAGCCTACCTTGACAGATGGTTTAAGTCACATGGTGCTGCGTGAACCAGAGCTGATGGAGACGGAGGAAAAAAGGCAGGAGGCGAGCCCCTCCGTTTGCGCGTCAGCATCCCCTCAAATAGCAATCTGCTTCTGTCACTTCTGCCCAGCACACTGACAGATATACGACTGCAGCCCCGAAACAACTATTAAAGGCCAATTCCATTTAGCATGCGGTGATTTTTTTCCTCCCTTTTTTGATGCCAAAGAAGGAGGATAAAGGGAGGCTGTGAGGAGGCTGGAGCTTTGCAAAAGAATGATAGTGAGGATCAAGGCGCGCAGTCCCAGGAGAACTCATCCAGAGAGCTGGCCGTGAAAGACCGCGATGCTCCTCTAACACACCCGGGGTGAGTGAGCACTCTGCAGCCCGATTTATATGCCTCGATTTATATATATATTTTTTTATTTTAATATGGCACTGTACGGTTTTGGACTGCTCCTGAAGCCTGTCCCTCCTAATAGCCTTTGATGTATGCCTTACTACATCGATCCCACCTGTCCGATCAATCATTTCTTCGGCTTCTTCGTAAAGTGCGCATAACCGGCTGGTCATGGACGTGTGAAAGTTACCTTGTACATTTGAAGAAGGATGCACGGAGGGCTAACGCCAGGGATGCGAGCGCGCAGGAAGGTTTAATGCCATGCAGAGCGTTTCAGTGGGTGATTGCGGGGTCGATCGTGTCCCTTTAAAGTTTTGATTAGAGTGAACATGTGTTGCACACAGCGGCCGCAGTGGCTAATTAATAAAGGCTTTGTAAAGGGCTGTCCTATCTCAGCCTCTCATCATTAATCCAATGCTGGCCCGGAGGGCGTGGGTTGCTGTACATGATGATAAGAGGAAGGCACCAGTCCTGCACAGTTGGGTTGATTAATTATGGACTCAGAGCAAATGGACTCTGACTGGTTTGCACACAAGAAAAGATGCAGGCATTCAAAACGCCATTCACTGGAACATTTGTCCTTTAATAAAACACACATATACATACATGTACAAGTTAGTTTTTGTTAACATAAATTGTGTTTAAATTCAGGCTGCGTTTGCTGGATTGACATAACAGCTCTGTGTGGCAGAAACATACCTGATTCAGTCTGTAAAGATTTTGTCACGTTGAATAAGCTATACAATGAGGCACAAAGCTACAGCTCAGATGTGTGGGCGTGAGTAAAACTTGTACATCAGGCCCGGTGCATGCAGATGAATGAAGTCCATTTACTATGCTACAAGGGTCTCTATCTCCTGTGTGGATGTGTGTGTGCCTAAGTGTGTGTGTGTGTAGGTCCTCATTACACTCATTGTGTTCACTTAAGCAGGAGGGTCACCCCTGAGGCCCGTTCTCCTGCCTTATTGAGGAGTGATGCCCTGAATTATGCCACTTTGGGAAGTGGGAGAGGCATTTCAGCTTACGTGTCAATTTCTTGGCTGTCATTCCAACTGAAGCATCATATCTAAATGCGGTGAGCTGGCATAGGTGCTGTATCTTGGTGCGTTACACAATCACCAGTATGAGTATGCTCCCCAATCACTACAATTGCGTTTTGTTGAGGCACGCTTAACTCCTGGATCTTGTAGATTATCTATTTGCAAGGAGGCCTGGCTCCGGTTTGAATCCAGAGAAGTAACGCCTGCAGCCGAGCCATTGTGCTGCATTTCTCCCGAGGGATTGTCAGCGCTCTCTCTTTGAATGTATTAAACATCCAGGATCGTGGAGCTGCAGTCCTGAGCACTTTAAGACACAGTCAGCCTTCTGTGGAGGGTGACACAACAGTCAGATGGTCCCCACAGGGCAGAGAACAATTCCTGCTGCTGATGCACCCAAGGCGACATGATTGGAGTTCTCCTTCCTCCTCCCTTCCCTTCTCATCCACCCTCCCATCCCATCATTCCTTTTCCACCTCCATGTGAAATGAAAAACAGACTTTCTGCTTCACCTGCACACCTGCATGATGATGTTTGGACTCTTTTTTTTTTTTTTTTGGCATGAATCTTCATATGAAACACACATATTCTCATGCAGACATGTGCCTGAGGAGTAATACATATGAGTAGCTGGTTGTGAATCGCAGCTGCTCTCACATTCGCCGTTTTACATTCAAATGTATCCCGCTGTTGCTTTATTATCTAAAACAGACCATTATGACTCTTCTGCTGTGAATTATCAACAAGTAAATGTTCCTTAAATCCTCCATTTGTATCCTGATGGTGGGATCATGCAAGTTGATGCGAGCCCATAAAGTACAAGGGACTAACATATGGTTTTATGGTAACACAATTATTATATAATGACCTGATTGCAACTCTTTGAGCTGATTGTGATCAATTTCCTTAGTCGCTACAATTGTTCCTGTTCACCTGTATAAATACCAGCGGACGTGTTTCTCGGGCTATTGTTGAATTACGTCAACTGTTTGTCTCAAAGTGCTGCACATCTAGTACACAGCTGGCTGCCTTTCTCAAAAATAGATTTAGTTGCAAAGCCGAACGCAGCAGCAGGGCTCTTGGCACATGTTAGTTGAGTACGACTCAATAACAGAGAAGAGGCCTTTTGTTTTGTTTTTTTTTTAATCTAAAAGGAGGCAGTCAAAAGATAGAAATACAGTAGAGTCATTAATTACAATTGCTTTTGTTGCATAGACAACGTTAACAGTTGTGAGTTGTCCTTAAACGTCCCTTGGTTAGTTTTTCTGTAAACATCTTCACATAACTTTTCAAATGATCACTTTCTCGCACTCTGATAATTCCCGTAGCCTGCTCAGTCCTCTTTCCAACTAAAAACATTCCCTCATACTCACTTATATTACCCACACAAACGCAATTAGTGTCTTCCCCTCACACTAAAATTGTCTGCATACACTTTTAAGCTTTTACCACACATATTGCCAGTCTCGTTTACTCTCATGTGAAGAGTTCTCTCTTTAAAAAATCTGTTTCCACGTCATGCAAATCTTTCTTTGTCAGAGCAGAAGGTATAGCAGCTTGCCATTATTGAGGCTTTTGAAAACTTCAGTCATCATTAGTGGTCTTTGGTTATTTGCAAAAGCTGCAAAAGTGTGGCGTGAGCTTTGCAGGTCAGAGTTAATGGCTCATGAATCATCAAAGCATGCATCTATGTGTGAATGCATCTTTGTGCATAATTGATCAAGAATCAGAGTACTGTAGATGGACCTCCTTATATTAATGTCATGTATCTGTGACCAAATGACCTTAAGAGAACTTAAAATGCTCAATTTATCATTCTCTTGTACAGGGCAATAAAACAAAGAATACACACATTTTAATTTGGTCATTCCTCTATTTTTGACCAAACATTTTATTTAGACCCAACCAGAAAATGTTTCACATGTCCATATTTTATTCCTCCTCGCTCATTTCTGAGTGCCCTGCAAGTTAAGCCTTTGTTGTTTTACTGTGTGCTAAATACATTTCAGGCTCGGCCTGACAATTGCTTGCCATTAGAGCGGGAGAGCTGTAATTCATAATTATTGATTCATGCCTTAGCAGCATTTCTGCACACAGTCTGAACACAGCTATATTCAGGAGCAAATGCAGTAAATGAAGTAAAGAAAAGGCAGCAATTTACATAGATATGTTGTTATCTCTGTATTGTCTCAATCTTCCAATTCACTTATTGTTCAAGAACATGAAATTATGTGCTTGATCTGAACATTATAGCTTTGTGTTTTGCTGCTCATCCTCTGCTTCCATTTTGCAGCCCTCCATGTGCCTTGAAACATTTTCCCCTGCTGAAGTTCGAGTAGCTCATTGGTGCTTTATTAACACATTCAGTACTTTTAGTCAGCATGCCAACCAAACAGCTGTTCATGTGCTCCTCTGAGGAGGAAGCTCAGGTGAAAACCTTGAAGGATCTTTCTATTTGTATATTTATGTCAGCAGTCAAATACTAGTCATCGTAACATTTTACTTTTAAAGTAGCAGCTCAGCGGGTGAATTTATGAAAACATGTTTTCGGAGCATGTATCTCCCACAACTCACAATTTGTGTCACCAGTGCATTTTGATCTATTAACCTACTGGAAGCGGCGTATGAAAACCTGGTAAAATATGCATGTCTGTGTGGTCATTAGTTTTTGTCTGTCATAGCCACTATCACATCTGCATCATCCTTTTGCAGTTTTATGCCACTGTGCAGAAAACCTGACCCTTGCTCACTCATGTATTAGCATTGCATTTCAGGCAGGAAGCTAACCTTGTGTTATTCTGAACTATAAACAACGTAAAGGTGATATAGCTTAGCCTGCATTCTACAGTCATTTCCAAAATGGGCTCCACTTTTTGCAATCTGAAGTAAAACAACGTATTCACATTTTTAATGGCAATTGCAAAGTCAGATAAATATATTTTATTTTGCACCTGATAGAATATTTCAAACAGATGGCTAGAAGACCATTTAAGAATTTTCTTTTGAAGGTAAAGTTTTTATAATTCGGGATATCATCTGCCTGGTTATTTGTATGAAATGTGATTGTATGCATGCAATAAAAACTAGGACTAACATGCCACTGTGCCACTATAGTTGCAGCAGATTCTGTTTAATGGTGGAGTTCAAAAAGTCCAAAAAAGCCTGAAGGAAAATGCAGTTGCACATTTTGAAGCTAACCGGCACATTTCCCCTCTTATTGTTCTTAAACTGAGTCATCATTTGTGACATTTTGTGATGTTCTCCAACATGTTGTAACCAAAGTCAATATATTTCTCTTTTTTTTAAGTAAATCTTTTTACTTTTGGTCTAAAGAAGGTTGACTTTCCTTGACCTTTTTATACACTGAAAAGATGAATCTTGAATTTTGTTGCTGAATTGCTCCCCTCAATGTTCAGAGAAAGGGTTGAAAAAGCCTTTCAGGTTCCACCGCAGCCAGACAAGGAGAGATCGTGTTGCTTTTCATGCTATGAGATTTTCACTCACTCACCTGTCTGATTACGCTTGGAGAAGTGTCGTCACTGAATTCAGTTTAATCCTCACAATTAAAGCAAGCCTTAAGTGTTTCCAAATCAGGAATGGGATGCTCCTCTCTGTCATATTTCTACTTTGTGTTTTATATTATATCTGCATTCTGCACTTAAAAATACTTCCTGCCCTTGCTTTGAGAAAAGGGAGTATGTTACATAACCACTTTTAATGCTCTAATTCAGGTGTCGAACCAGGAGCTTGCAGGCTGCAGGTGTGTGGCTGCAGATTTTTCTTCACACTTCTGACAACAAACCAGGCAGACGGCAACAATCTAGAACAGAAACTCCTGCTCTGTAGAAGCAAGCGCATGCAATTAGTCTTTAATCTGGTGCACCAGCACATGTAGATAATACCATGATGTCATACGACCCACCGGAACTAGTAACTATAGTAACTATGACTTTACAAATATTTACCAACATGTGGTGTGGTGTTAATCCAAGGACAGTTTGTTTTTATATACTTTCTGTCTTAGTATTTATGCACATCTGCGTTAGAGCATAAACAGCACGCATGCAGTTACATGTTTCACTCCAGTTGGCGACACAGTTGTGGCATTAATTTGTGAAATGTCTCTTCCTGTTAGAGACACAGACAGTGGAAGCACAGTGTGCGCTGCTGGGTGAGTTCACCTCTGCAACAGTGGCAGTTTATCGATTCCTCTGACAGTCGCACAGGTGTTGCCGAAGATCAGCCTCTGCACTCTAGAGATGACATACTAACTGCTCTGCTTATTTATTCATTAACAGGCGGTCTGCTCCTCAGCTCTTCATCCTCAGAGTACTGGTCTCACCTGCTGAGGTTTGAGATAGTGGCACATTTTGATGTCAGATCACCACAGACACTTACATATGCACAGGCACAACGGCATCCTCCTTACTTCGTGCTAACCATGAATGAGAGAGACTGCGGGGACAGAGAGAGCTGGAAGAAGCATGAAAGGTGGAGTTAAAGGCTCTAGGGATCACTGCAAGACAGATCCCATATTGATTGGTTTAGTAAGTGAATCCTCAAGCTTTTAGTGGTGCTGCTTAATAAGAGCGGCTTGTGTAAGGAGAGATCACATCATCTGAACTCCGCTCCAGAGTCTGCCTTTAGTTTTAAAGAATGCTTCACATCTAAATCAAAATATAAACAAGAGGGAGATCAATCCATTTGATTCATGTTTTTTTCCCGGGGTTCAGAAATATCTATTTACATAAGAAGCAGCTTTGAGCATATTGGCTCCTCACTTTACCTGTAATGTCACTTGTACAGCTCAGATTCACAAAATGAAAGTATGGTAATTGAGTTTTGTTACAGTGATCACTACAAGAAGTATGTGATCTTACCAAAGCAGCCAAATGTGTGTGTCTGCAGCCACATACATGCAGCAGGATCACACAAGATGAACCTCCTGTTCTTGCAGCTGGTATATGAGCATGGTGGGGATTGGTGTGGTTTCTCTGCACTTAAAGAGTCTTTTTTTTTTTTTTTTTGCTGCACGCACCTTATCTGTCTATCTTAGCGTTAAGTCAAGAGCTTCAAAGAAGCACTGTGCTATTTCAGGAGGCAGAAGATTGTGTTGAGTGAGAAAGCGAAGTGACACAACTTGAGATTCCGTCGTATCTATAAACTCTGAAAATGTCTTTATTTAGTACTACGCTCCCCCGGCACCTTGCATCCTGTACCCAGCCACCATGAGATAAAGAGGTAGTAGCGGAAGCGAGCTGCACTTCGAAACCTGAAGATAAACAACCACTTCACTGACAACAGCTGCTCTGCATTTAATTGTAAAATGACATTTTTAATCAGAAGGATTGTTATCTCTCCTCTTTGGTCATTTCCATTTTGTGTAACTGCCGCAAAATATGCATATCCACGGCATGATCTTATAATAGAGGTGTTAAATCTGAAGATTTGTAAGAAGTAATTACACTTTGAAGGATCTGGGGCATATAATACATTGTGTGAGTATATTGAGTGATGGGCTTGGACTTTCTAAGGTATGTTTTTTTTAAAAAAAAAAATGATTTAATGTTACTATTTATGTATTCACCTTCACATGAAAGAGAACTTCAGTCACAAGTGTTCTCTGTCCATTTCTCTCCCACATGATTTTCTCAGTATTTTTCTTTCCATTTGTTACCTCTTTTATAAATATCCATCATCGCTGTAGTTGATCTGGACCTCTTTGTCAGTTGAGCTGAAGCACTAAGTTCCAGTGTAAACCAGCACAATAGTGTGTACGCGCAGCCTGTTGTTTCATGTGGTTGCACTTATTTAATGCTGCCACCTGTCAAACACACACACACTCACTCCTTTTACTCATCTGATCAATATCAAGCTGGTTCTCACAGCCTGGTATCTATCAGGAAATCTTTACTAACCCAATTAACCAAGCTGTCAACTAACTAAATCAGCAGAACCTTTGCGCTGTGTTTACACAACTGAAGCTGACACGCATATCTGTCCAACATCAAGGATCCAAGGCCAACAGGTCAAACATCCATTGAAATCAGTGCAGATTTCATGAAGTTCTTCCATGCAGAGCAATAAATCCTGTAACACTATGATGGGATGTATTATTTGTCAAGAAACTGTTTCTTTCATTGGCTATGAATATGTAGTGATATATCACGTGTGTGCCCTTTATGTCCTTCAACAAGAATTTGTACAATCTGAAAATCTAAGCATACACACTTCTGAGTTGGCAAGCAAGGATAAGATGTAGGTTGATTATACACATTCAAATTAACGTCACTGATTAATATCAAACATCAAATCATGAAGACTAGATTAAGCTTCCTGAGCACTAATTACTGATTAAACTAAACACACAGCACATTCAAAAAAGCAGATATTGGGAAACAAATATTGGGAAGATGTAGGTTATTAGGTTTCCAGTCATTTTTTTCCTTCAAGATTTTTTGCCACAGCTTTAGTTGTTATTCTATATGGGATGATTTTTATTTAAGATTTTTCTTTTCTTTATAAATGTTTAAAATTCAACTTTAAATTTTTCTTATAAATGAACAATACACCAGGAACAAATTTAGTAACCTTTAGAGGGCAGAAAAGTCCTCTCCCAAAAACTAAAAGTTCCACTTTTTTTGCTCAGATTGTTCAGTCAACTTCAGTTTTAATCAAAATGATCAAATACTGAATCATTATGATTATTTCAACCCTTTAAATACTAATTTGATTACTTGATCTCACAGCTTTTATGAAGAAAGAAAAAAAACAAAATAATTTTTGTTTTTTACATAATGGTGTACATGCTGGGGGAGTTGGTATTTAGGTTGCAAGAATGTTATGAGCAGGAACAAAAGGCTCTTATCATTTGGGAATATGCAATGCCAGTAACACAGAATAAAAACATTAATTGAAAATTGTGGTCTTTAATTATCTTCAGGTAGTGAGCTGACTTGTTTTTTGGACACATAAGGTCGCTGAACTTCAGTCTGACCAATTGAAGCAACCCCAGATCATAATGCTGCCACCACATAAGTTCTATCTATCTATCTATCTATCTATCTATCTATCTATCTATCTATCTATCTATCTATCTATCTATCTATCTATC
>JAOWBL010069770.1:0-19048 GCA_028564865.1 Zenarchopterus dispar
ATAGAGAAAATGTGGGAAAATGTGCATCAGTGCAAGTACTGATCCTAAACACATTCTGAACATGTGCAGATTATGAATCTGCTGCTGGGTTCCAGTGCTGTCAGCTCACTCACCTCTCTTATTTTCATTGGTGGGAAACCTCAATAATCTGTCTGTGTGTTCAAAAGTACAACAGTTATATTGGAGAGAGGTGTAGTGGAGATCATTGAAATGCAGTGGTAAATAAAAAGGTTTTCAGCCTCGATTTAAAGCAACTCAGAGTTTCAGCAGTGACGGTGCATTCTGGGAGTTTGTTCCACACTGTGCGCGTAGCTTTAATAGGGCATCAAAATTCAGTACAGCTTCAGTGACAAAGGTTATACATGGAGCAGTTCTCATCAGATTATAATTATGACAAAATCTCACTGGTCATGGGAAAAGCACTTAAGGTTTTCCACATTTTTAATCTAATAATAATTATTATTGAGCTTGGTACTTAAAAGCCATTGTTTGGCAGGTTTCATGACCAGGAGCCTCTGCAGATCCCCAAGTGAAACCACTCATTTGTGATAGGACAGAGAACAGCAAACTTTGGTATTTGTGTGTCTGCTACTCTCCCTGACACTGACAGATGTATACCTTTAGAGATCAAGTGTATTTATTTCGTGAAGTATTTATAACAATGGAGAGTCCTTTCACAAATTGGATTCAGTCATCTGATGATGGTCTATCGAGGGAAAAAAGCACAATCTTGTCCCTTTGCGTTTTGCACAAACATGCATACTGCAAATAATAAATCAGAATCAGAAGTCAATATAGCTCTTACTAACATCTGTTTTATATCTTCTTCAACTGAATGTTTATGGAAGATTGGAAGAAGAAACACCTTTTAACAGCTGTAAATAACAGAGAAATTTTGCTACAAGCAGGCTACAATGGATCTGTATGGGACATGTTGATCAGCAAAGTTCCAGGACATCAACAACGTATAAGTTTATAGTTCTGGCTTTGTGCTTTTAAGCTTAGCTGAGGTTGCTGACCTCTGGGAGTGTTTAACATCTTAGTGGAGCTGTAGATTAACTGGCTAAGTCCCATGTCTCTAAAGAAAGCACCTATCAAAGGTCCAATCGGACATGCATCAAAGTCAGGAAACACCCCACAAAAAAGAATCGTCTGAAATGTTACACTTCAAAGTCAACTGCACAAGACCTCAGCCAGATCTGGTTAATATAGTAGTGTTATTTTCATGACTTTTCTTAATTTTGGGAAATGAAGAAAGCCAGCTGTACCTCTGCATGATTGGCTCATATGACTTTGATGAAAAACAGACGGCAGTGTCCAAAACCAACGTCTTATTCAATTATATACTGTTTCCAACATAATCATTTTCACTTACCATTCATGTGTCAGGTTTTGTTTCAAATAAAATCAAGAGCTTCAACTATTTACGTAGTAAAATGCTGCACAAGTACAAAAAATCAAACAGATGAACAGAGAAAAGCTCAGCGGATTTCACTGTGTGTATCGACAGATCTGGTGAAGTTTGTTTCTGCAAATAGTTTTTACAACACACAACAGAAGGCGAAGTCTCCGACATCTACATCATCACTGAGGCATCCCAATGCCATCTCAATCTCCATGTAGAAATTTTATGCCTAGCTGGGCTGGCAGACCATAGCACAAGCTTTTTTTTTTTTTTTTCTCCACACATGGGATTGCAGTGCATTTTGTAAAAAGAAACAGATCCTTGCTGATTATTCAGACGTTCTTCTATAGTACATACACAAACATGTCAATTCAAACCAGCTTTGCTTGTCCTTTGTTTCTAAGCATTCATCCATTACTTTGTTTTCATTTCATACATCTGGTGATTCCAAAAACCAGATTTACTCTGAAAATGAAGTAGTTTCAAGAACTATATTTGGTTTTGGAAATGCACATACAGTTCATGTAGTCACAATAAACACACATACGTTGTACAAGCTGTCATAATGGGGCCCTTTGTTGACATGCAGGTCGGATTTAAATATTTATCACTGTCAACACGACACTAAACACTGAGGGCTTGAGTTCAAATGGATACCAGTGATCAGACAGGGACACGGTCTTTTAACTGGAGCAGAAAATCAACAACTTTACTCACTGTTCTACGGCAAAGTATGTAAATTGATCTCATTTCATCACCGTTTCAGTCGCAAATTGCCAAAAACAAAAGTTCTGTGACTACGACATTAGCTGATCATAAACATGGGCGTACACACGATACATTATATCCAACTCTCAATTAGTTTTTTTGACAACTGCCAATTCCAGTTATGTTTTATTCACACAAGAAGCCTGTTCTCCTGAAAAACATCAAATAACAGAAGAAGTGAAGTAACTGTGCAGCAGTATGCAGTTTGACTTTGGACAGAAACAAAGAAGAAAGTGGTTTGTTTTGACATAGTAATATGCAAAAGTTAATGTCACCTCTTAATTCTACATCTTATATCCTACAGGCAGCACTGATGTGTTAAAAGTTAGACATTTATGGCAGCAAAATTCAAAGAAGACTGAATAATATAACTTCTGTTATACTGTAATGCTTTTCTCTGTCTCTACATTGGGTCAAAAGTTCATTTAAATTTTGCCCTCTGAATATGCTCCTGGACATGGACTCGCTGCCACTCACTCACAGAGATGAATGGTGGCGAGTGGCACGAAAATGAATTTAGAAATGAAGGTAAATCAAGGAGATGAATCTATTTTAAGGCCACGGTAAAGACTGGGGGGTGGGTCAAATATAGTCGAGGCACACAAGCATCTCATAAGAAGCATGCACCCAAGTGGACAAGTCAGCCAAGCACAAGAGGTGGGACTGCTAGTTGGTCCCGTTAACGTCTGAGGTTCTGTACCACAGTGCTAATTAATGACAGACAGCGGACTGGTGGTTTCACGAGCACAGAAACTGAAGACAAAGAAATGAATAAAGAACCCAGTAAAATCAGACCATAGGTTGGTAAATTCACAACTGTGGATGCCAGCAGGCCCACAGCTGGATATAATTACCCTGACAAGTGGTCAGCTGCCTACACACTCCAATACACACTCCAACTGGAGCCTTGGGACATAGCTGGTAAACCAGGCGACTGCACGGTATTCAGTTTGTTTTAACGCATAAATGAGCAGGAAGCTTTTACCTCAAAAGGCATGTGAGATTTTTTTTTTCTCTTTTGCACTCAGTTCAAACAACAAATATCCGACTTACAGTTCGATCAAAGGTTAAAAACGTCTCTTCTTTGGAATCCCCCTGCAGGTCCTTGAGGTCATTTGAGGACAGCCATATATTCTGTGTGGAAACACAGGCGACAGTTTCTAAATTTAATAACCACAACCAAAGACAGTTGAAGGCTCAACTGATGAACGACCACAGACTAAATTCACCAGACTGGATCAAAACCACAGGAGTCAGAATAGTTTTCATTTTAAACCCACTGTCAATCCTTTATAATGCTTATCTTACAGCACCTAACAGCTTCTGCTGTCAGCGTATTAACTGCAGGAGTCTGAGTGTCTGCCCTTGAAGGCGTCAAAAACATCTGGCTTCACCTTAAACACCTCAGACGCATGTCAGCTCATCTTGTAAGGTTTTTTTCATGTCTTTTCTGTTATCGTTCCTCACCTCCAAGTTGTTGTTATTGCGTGGGGAGCGAGGAGGTTTGGGGACGGCCTCGCTGCAGCGTGGTGGGTGATGGCTGCAGTGCTCATGAGCGCCATCGGGGTCACCGAAGAGGAAATCCAACTGCCGGAGATAACCCTGAAGAGAGGGAAACATTAAATACACTGCGAGGGGTCAAAGACACAGTGCCAGGAAACAAAAGCATGTTGGTGTGTAAAATAAAAATGGAAAATTTCTCTTCATCACTCTGTCCTTATGTATATATAGACACGACAAACCAAAACATGTTTCCACAGTATGATGGTGAGCCCAGAGACTTCAAGTTAATTTAAATTTTTTTTTATACATTAAAGTTTTCATGGCATTGTGAATCCAGCTGTGTGTTTCAGAGTTTGATAAAGATCTCCTAAAGTAATCCTTTGTTCATGTAAGTATATCATCTATTGATGAATGACAGTTATTAACTCAGCGTCAATCGTAAAATCTGGAGAAAACAGGTGTTCTACCGACCACACCATTATCATCACCTGTTGACATAATCTATTTGAAATCTTTTTTTTTCTTATATCTCCTTACAGCAATGAACAGTCTCACTAACAACTTTTTTGAGAAGTCTTACAGACCTGAAATGCAAAATTACATAGACAGTAAAAGATGCATGAAGAGTGAGGGTGGAAAAAAATGTTTTAACTTTCTTTTATCTGCAAATGATTACTGCTTTTTTTTCATTTTCATGTGCATAACAGCTTAATTTCCTTTTGCATGCAGAGACATGGTGTCAGGACAAGCTCTGACACACACACACACACAGATAGAGAGAGAGAGAGAGAGCGAGAGAGAGAGACATACACATGCACCAACATTTTACTGCAGGTCCCAGGGTCCCAATGCTTCAACAACAATTCTGACATCAGGTCAAAGAAAGGCACAGAAAACAGGAGTGAAACTCTGTCCTCGGGCTGTTTATAAAACTGTGGTGTTGGAAGCGAACGCGTCTGTGTGTTTACGTGTCCGTGTGTTCAAAGCCTGAAGCTACTCTCCAAAAAGCAGACAAGCATCGCATTTAAAACAAACACACGCTGACTGAAGCCAGCATTCATTCTCAATGAGCTATACCTATAATAACAAAAATATTTATGCAAATTTCAACTAATTCAAACATGCAAGCCAACTGGAGGAAATGAAAAGCAATTTCTTGGGGCTGTTTAATCTCAAGACAAGGGGAAAGTGGCAGACAGACTGCATGCAGCTTTGTTGGAACGCCACCTGTGAGATGTTATTTTTTTTATCTGAAGCAGAGTCCTATTGTTAAATATAGTTATGTGTTTTTGAGATGTTTTCAGTCCTGCAGGGAAGATTCAAACCTTGGGCAGATCTGTCAGAAAAATCAAATGGAGATGTAAGCCCAGACAAGAGAGCAAACACACGGCAGCTCCTCGTATACACGTGTCGAACATGTTCGTGTCAGAAAATGATTTCTATTAAATTAATTCAGATGTGTACAAGAATCCTATAAAACTGAACACATTTAAAAACATCTAAATTCTAAAATTAAAGAAATCCTATTTTATCAGTTCCACTGGGAGAGAACACAGTTTTGCTTTTATACAACTAAATTTTGTATTTTATTTATTGTTAATGCAGATCATGGTTTTTAGCTAGTCCTCTGATACACAAGTCAGTATCTTACCGGCTACAAGATTTGGCAATTTTTTTCATGAGGGCAACCCACACACTCAGCTCTGCTGCTCATCCCACAAATGCATGTTCCTTATAAATGTGGCTCCATTTAAAAGGGAAATAAACAGGCTTTCCAGCAGTAGAAGATTTATTCCCAAGACACATTGCAACAACAAAGAAATATTCAAGCAAACACAAATGTCCTTCCTTTTTGATCTGTGCTCTTAATTGTAAAGGAAAGTAATGGATTATGTTGGTTTATCAGAGCCCCCTCCTCCTTCTCCTCCTTTTTTTCTGTTGTTCTTAAAGGACATATTTTATGCTCCTTTTCCCTCCCTAAATTAACACAATTTCCTGAAGTATCACTGAAACAGTTGCTGCATGTTCAAGAAAAAATATCACAGATGTGTTACAAAAGTTTCTTTTTTCAACTCTTTACATCTCTGTTTATACAGAGATAAAACTGGGAATCTTTGATAACTCCTGTGACATCACAGTAATCCAGTGTATCAGTACTACTACAGTACCCTGCAAATCCAAACAGCTCACAGAATAACATACTTTCAAATGTAAGCAGTCCCTAACAAAGTGAAAGTGGGGTTTTTTGAGTTGGTTGTCGAGTCACACCAAAATGCTTTCAAGCACAGAAAAATAAAATAAAATAAATCATCTGCCCTCTTTAAAAATCTATCCAAATGGACCCCTGCTTGGGTTACTACGCAGGCTGTCAGTAAGAGTTACACATTTGACCAGAGCACAGTTATATATGGTTTAACCATGTCTCCTTTTAAATGATTATCCAGAGAGAAAGCTGTCAACACCTCTGAGTGTATAAGTGTGCCGTCCTCAGAGCTCAGTAAAAACCTGTCACCACAGGATAGCTGGACAAGGAGAATCCATTTTATTTGATGCTCTGAACATATCCAGATGTGAGTCACATCCCTCGCTCTGATCCTCAGACTGCATGCTACACTGCTTATTGCAATCACAAGATAAAAACTTGCAGGATTACACAAGAGATAGGTTGTATAGCTGTCTGTATTGTCCAGCTCTGTCCACTGAGTCATGACCCCACGAGTTGAATCCAGAGGAACCAGACTAAAGAATTAGGATGGAATGCCACAAGAAAGGCTTTTACGCCGTTTACCATCCACGATATGCATGAAGGAGATTACAGCATGAAACATCTATAACTGTACTCCACACTTTTGAACTTTGTCAGCTCAGATGTGAAGGGTATTAAATGCTGTGTTCAGACAGTCATTAGGGTTCCCTGCAATTTGAACACCCTTTCACTGGTGGAGGTAAGTAAAGTTGCGGTTACAGGGAGGTTATAGGGATTTCTTTCCAAAGATTATGAAAACAAACACATGGTTCCTAAGCATCAGAATCTACACATCTTTGTGTCTGTGATGAAAGGGAATGGGTGGGGTAGGGCCACAGGCTTGGATAACTACTTGTGTGTTCTCTTCTCTGTGTGTGCAAGTGTGTGCATGCAAAGATGAACAAGACTGATTTTTTTTTGTTGGGGGTGGGGGGTGGGGGTGGAGGAGGGTGGTAAAGTGAATATGAACTTAACTTTAAAGGTTCAAATCCATATGTGTAAACAATTGTTTTATGTACGTCATCTGGTCCTTGCATAACTGTCTGGTCATGACATCTGCCTTATTAAACACAAATGCAATTTATAACAGTCAATAAACAAAAAATGTGTTTTAAAATCCAAATAGGGACAGTCAGTTGGAAGAATAGAATAGTGTTAATGACTTTAGCTTTGGAGTATTTTTTTTCAACTGCTTAGAAAGAACTGGGCATTGTGTGACAGGGTGTGGAGTTTATGGTTTTAGATGAGGGTGTTGAGGTGGAGCTTCTTTTCTCTGTTCGTTTATTTTTATGATCAATAGGAAAACTGTTGTTGGGGGGAAAATATCTGCACAGCCTCTTACTTCAAACGGAGTCTCAAAGGCCTCAATAATGCCTCCAACCAGGAGCAGCCCATCGGTGCTGATTTCCATGCCATGGTTCACCCAGTCTACGCTCTCCAGCAGCATGCAGTCCATGTACAGCGCCAGGCGGTTCGTGGACACACTGACAGCCACACGGTGCCACTCTCCATCACACAGACCGCTCACTGGAAACCTGACACAAATACACAGACCAACATGTGATCACTTATGCTGATCTTGTGTATTTTGGAGTTATAATCTCACTTGTCTTGGTCAAACCTAGATTTAAAATACATCTCAAATGCTCATTTCACAATAGGACATATCTAAGTACAAATGAAAAATGCACAAAACAATAGTTCTGTATTTACTTTTCAAACGTCATCGTTTTATGTAACAGACAGCATTTCTGCAGCGACAATTAATACAACAGGTTTCAGCATGGCACTTAAGTTTTGCTTTCCCTAATCTTTACATTTCTGGGCTGAAGTTTATTCCTGGTTCTGAAAATTTAAAGTTGGGTCATGCATATCCTTGGTTCTCAATAGCTGCACTTTAATGGAACACAGCAGAACCAAAATAAATGTCAGAGAGAGGGAGAATGTATTGTTTTAGGTGAAAGGTCACTTACAAGCATACATGTAATTTCTTTTGCAGTAAGCTGAGATGCTTCAGGCTTTTCCTTATGATTTTCACACAGAAATGAAAGTTACAAAGTTATAAAACCTCACTTATCATAAATTTGAAAATGTGCACACACAAAGCACATCAGCTTCCCAAAAGGTCATTTCATGTGTTGGCTTCTTTTGCATCTGTAACATGATGTGCAATATGAAAATGTATTTTTAAATACAGCTTTTAAGCTCCAATATAAGATATTTTAGGTTGCAGGACTCTATTTGGAAAATTTCCGAGGATTTCTTTACGATACAACCTACAGTAGATGTATATTTACAATCCTGCTGCCTTTGGGTGGTGCAAAAGCTTTTTCTTCATTAGCCACATCAGAGGTTGACCAATCTTACTGTTAGACTACATCTGTACTCATCCACACATTGGACTGTTCACATCTGTGCCATAATTGCACTATTTTGCACTATTAACATCTTTTACACTCTCACTGCAACCTATGTTCCTTATATTTTGCACCTTGTATTTTGAGTGCTCCTCAATGTAGCAACGTAGCTTTTTTACACCTTTTATTTATTGTTGTAATTTTTTCATGTTATGTGTTGCGGGTTTGAGAGTAATGAAATGTCAGTTCTCTGTATGTCAAAGTCAGCTTTATTGATGATAAAGCTGACTTTGAGTTCCAATGAAATCTGGACTTTGTAGACATTTGTGGGGCTGGGGGACATAGTTTCCTACAGCCTCTGTAGGAACTTGGTATGGCTGCCGTTCAACTTGCATGTATGACATGCTTCTGTTTCCGTACACCTTACTTTTGCCTTACACATCTCCATTTCTAAGGTATTCGTCCTCCAGCCCTCCAATGTGGTTTTTCATAGAAAATTTTGGACATGGCCATAGACCTGGCCAAGAACATAGAAACGGGCTACGAACGCTGGGTTTTTGTAAAGCTGCCTCAAGGAGACCGTAGACCATCTAAAAATCGTTAAAGTATTCGCAGCTGTTGGTACATGTCATTGCGACCGAGGCTAAAGAGTCTGACTTGTGAGCGCAATGTTTAGGTTTCTCAAAAAATATTCACTTTGTGGAGATTTTGCATCTGAACGAGTCACAGAGAGTCCGGAAACTCTATAGACACAATTAAGCTTACAAACCGGAAAGCTTTAGAAACCTTGCTTGATGGGTACACCTCTATAAAAATAACAGTGAGGGATAATTACAGTGTCTGTGTTTATGATTTTGCACATTTCTGTTTGCCAGCGATGCCTAATAAACCATTGAATGCAGCCATTTTCAAACAAAAACATGCCTCAAACACAAACAGTTCTGAGGGGCTGTTCTTTGTCAAACTGACATTTGCATACAATTTCAGCTAAAACAAGCCTGGGCACGATGCGTCATTTAAGAACTCAGGTAATCTTACAAACATTTCAACATCTGGATATTTTTAGAAGTGGTAGGTGCATAAAAGTCAGAAGCATGCACATGTTTGAAGCTGAATCACAGATATAAATGCTTTTAATTTAAAAGAAGATTAAGTTTAATCAATATTATTGACCTTTGTTAGCTTTGTCACACTTCATTTCAATTATTTTAGTGGTCCATTTTTTTTTTTCAAAACAGAATTCAAGGAGGAGGATCTGCTGCATCTTTGGACATAAACAGTTCAGTCAGAACCACAACTGTCATTATTTACACTAATGGAAACATGCTGACACATATTACATTTCTGCCAATAACTCATTCATAATGTCAAACAGTTAAGCTTTAATTTAAAGCTGGAGTCAAAATGCAGGGCTGGGGGGAACTCCTCAGTGATTGAACTCACTCATAATGTCGCTGCTGGGTTCCGATGAAGATGACAGCGTGGGCGCTGATTCGTAGCTGCAGCATGACGTGGCCATCAGGGCTGAGCATGGTGAAGACGCTCTGTTCTTCTCTCTGAGAACTCCGCAGCTGCAACAGCAAACTGAACTCATCTGCAAACCTAAACACAGACAAAAGGACTCCATATATCATTTACATGCCAAAAAATTTACTGTGGCAAGAAGAAGTATGTAAATCTTTTGAGCTGTACTGGTTTTCTGCATTAGTTTTTTTTTTAAATCAAAATTTTCTTCAGTCTTTCTCCAAATTGCATTAATAGACAAAGACAATGTCCCAAAGCAAATAACTCACAAATGAAACTGTCTTCTTTTATTGAACACACATTGATTCACAGCTAACCCAGAAATTAATTACTCCAATAAAAGGCAATTGGAGTCAGTAATTTGCACAACGGGGGTGCAATTAATGACATACGTTTGGAGGTGTGATTAGAGACACTTTGACTGATAAATGATATTCAAACATTTTTAAGTTGGCTGTTCATAAGAAGCATCTGTTGATGGGAACCATGCCTTGCAAAAATGAGATTTCTGAAGACATACAATAGAGAGGAGTGGACTGGAAATCATCATATTTGGCTTCCCTCAGTCTGCAGTTAAACAAATTGCTTAGAATTGGAGACAGTTCAGATCTGTGGCTATGGTTCCTAGAAGTGAGCCCCCAGTGAAGATGACTCTAAAGTCACAACACAGAATCCCCAGTGAGGTAAAGAAAAACTCATGAGCAACAGCTAAAGGCTTGAAGGCATCACAGGAACTGATAAACGTCTCTGCTCACGAGTCTAGCTTTCATAAGTCATTGAACAGGCAGGGTATGCATGGCAGAACCCGCAGAGATAGTCTCTGTTGTTCAAAGGGAACAATGCTGCCTATCAGAAGTTTCCCCCACAGCACCCTGGCGATCCACAGCATAAAACAGAAATGTTTCTGGGTATGATGACGCAAAAGCCAAACTATAAATCTTTACTACACAACGCAAAAGAGGCAAAGCTCACTAACATGAAAACATTCATCTCTCAGATGAAGCATGGCTAAGGATGCATCATGTTTGAGCTTCCTTCACAGTCTCAAGACCTGGACCACTTCTAGTATCCCAAGTGTACCAAAAATACCCTGCAGGATAATGTAAGGGTTGCTTTCTACCAGCTGAGTAGACGCTGGGTAATGCAGTAACAGGGTAACTTCAAGCAAATAAATGAAACCAACACAGAAAAGTTCCAGAAAAAAAGAAAATCCACCTTTGGGTAGAGGCCAGTCAGAGCCCAGACCTTAAACCCATAAAGATGCTGTGGAATGACCCGAAGAAAGATGTTCACACCAGGTGTCTGGAAAAATGTCTGTGAAGAAGAAGGGCCAATATATTTCCTGCGCAGTTCTGATCCAGATCTACTGAAAATACTTGCTTCAAGTCTCCGCTGCTTGATCAACTTTTTTCTTTGCACTGCATCTGTCCAACAGGCATGTTCAATAAAGAGACAACAAATAGGTTGTCTAATATCACCTTAATGATACAGCAAGATTTTTCTGAAAGAAGCTGTTCATGCAGAACAATATAAAACAAAACACTTAGGTAAAGATAGGGTTCATGTCAGACACTACACTACTACGAAGGCAGAGGAATAAAACCTACCTGTCAGAGAAAAGCTGTTGCAGAGGGAGAGACAAGGTGGAGTACTGTCCCACCTGAAGGACTGGACACCTGCTGTCCTCCACAGTAATCGAGGCATTGCTGCTGTCTGACATGTGAAGCGCAAGCTCCTGCAGTACGTTCACCTCCTCTGTAGGAAGACAGTTAAAGGAAAAGTTGATGTCACCAAACACACATGTTCTGAGATGGCAAAGATCTCAGGTGACAGGGGCATAAGTGCAAACTTTGATGCAAAATGTGATCATGTAATGGCTTTGGTATTTAGTAAGGTCAAATCAGAGAACAACAATATTCTGCCTTCTTTAGACCACAAACATGTACTTGTTCATTTAAACTCATGACATGTGTTTGGCTACAAAATTCTAAAGCCCCGGTTTGATGTGGAAGAGCTTGGTCTGCATGGAGCTCTGGCCTCAACCTCTTTTGAATGACCTGGTTCCCACAATGTCACAGACGCATATGAAAGTGTTTCATTTAGGATGAAAGAATGCGGTCAGCAAGTCGAACCGCATCACTCAGTCTACTGATACTCAGCCCAACATGCTGTGAACACACCACTCAACAGTGCCATTACTTAAAAGTGAAAAACTACTTGTGGTGCCGCTGCCTTTTAAAGTCAAGGGGCTGCTGTAATTTTTATTCTTTTCCTTTTTAAGTTGTGCACAGTGCCATACATTGTATTAACCCTCTCCTACTGACTTATTTCCTGTCACTGGAGAAACTTTTATTTTTGCCCCATTAGGGCAGGTAAAGAGCCATTCATCATGTCAAGCCCACAGGTGTGTTCCTTCATTACCCTGCTCTGAAAAAAAAAGAAAGAAAAACACTCCGTTCTGAGGACTATGAACAGAACTTTTAATCATATCTGGTTAAATGAGTCATCACTCAAAAAAAAAAAAAAAACAGAACAAAGGCATTTTTGTATTTTGATCTGAAACTGACCCATGAACTGACTGGAACTACTCTAAACCAAAATGCCAATGATATTATGTAATAGGTGGGGCTACAGGGCTAATTATGGCAACACACTACGTACATTTAAGCACCATGCCAGAAAAATATTGAGTAGCTGCCGTTTGTTCAAATGACCTGTCTCAGCGGAGCTCCGTATAACCCTGCGTGAGTTACAGACTAAAACAAAAACCTGTTTCAAACCGCCTCCTCAAAACACGCAGGGTCGCTGAAGTGGCTGAACCCAGCTCCTGTCAAGCATTTCTAGAAATGAATCCACGCCTCTCAGCCCCTTTAGAGACTCATTTGCTCTGCACAGCCGTCCTGATAATAGACCAAGGAGTTTTTTTTTTTCCTTTTAAAATCACTGGTCCTCTGAGTGCTGTGTGGTCACACGCTGCTGCCACAAGAAATTTCATGAGGGGGAATATACAGTCATGTGAAAAAGAAAGCATGATTTCTTTCAGTTCCTAGGTACCTTGCCAGGTCTCAAAGTTATGTGACTACAACCCTAGATGAATAACATATGACGTATTACATAATCCCATTATTGTATTTTTGTAACAAAGGTAGTGTGTGAAGAATTAGTACCCCTTCAACTCCCCTCATGGGAACACTTTAAGCAGCAATTATCTGAAGTAACTGTTTTCTGTGCGATGTTATCAATCCCTCACATTGTTGTGAAGAAGGATTTAACATGTTAACTGAGGGATTGAGTGTCTGAGAGGGAGACTTTCTCTGACTGTTGTCAAACACTGGGACGGACGTTCATGGACACCTAAGAATATCTAAGAAAAAAGTTGATAACTTTCTTTAATGTTTTCTATTAGAGTGGTGGACTGTTGTTTGGAAGAAGCCAACATATACTCCTTCTCTGGGACAACTGCTGGTGTCTTTACTCCCCAGCTTGTAACCTCTAAAGGTTTGAAGGCAACTGGACTTCTGACTGACTTGAGAACTGAATGAACATTTTTGGAAGAATATGTAAAATCTTCAAGACCCAAGAAAAGATGTCCAGATGCCTTCTGTTCAAAATTTTCAAGATTACAAGGATTTGGATGTGTGATAATCTACACCAGAAGAATGTCAATATGCACCTGAATGCTCCACAGCAGCAAACTGCCAAAATCTTAGCATTTTATGAAGATCAGCTGACATCCAGTCAGTAAATCAAATGTATTTGACCACCAGCATGTGGGTGCATAAAATCCTCCAAATTCCTACAGCAGAAGTGAGGGTAAACTTTTTTTCTTTAACATGCTCCTTCATTTTAGCTTAGTTCTGCAGTAACACAATGTAGTAAATATATTCTTCTTCCTCTGAGATTAGATTTACCTACTTTTGCAACCTGTAAAAAAAGTCATGATTACCTAAAACATCTTTAATTAGAACAAAGCTGAGTGATTTGCTGGAGAATGAGCTCTGGACTGCGTTTTTGAGAAGCTGGGCAGATTTGTCAGTGTCTGTTCCTCCCTTACTCAAATATCTCCAGGTTCAATCTAAACCCTGATAACCATTTCTTTAACATCAAATATTTAACATTTTAAAATCCTGATAGATATTGATCTAGCAAGTTCACAGAACATACTCTTGTCTGCAGTTGATTTGGATAAAACGTGTGACGTGTGTGAAGTGTTTCAGCTCAAAGTGCTCACCGAGGTCATTATTTCAGCATATGTTTTAAGTTCCTGTGTTGTTGTTTTGCAAGAAACAACCAATTTTTATTTTTCCGTCTTTTGCTCACACCTCCTAAATGTGGGAACACACATGTTCATATCTGCTCTGTCTCACACCTTTTTACTGTAACATGACCTTTCTAAAGTAGCTTGTACACAGTGAGGACAGGGGACCCAACAAGCAGCACTGGAGCGAGGCGAGCAGGGACTTACGATACCTCCTGTTACTCACTTTGCCTGCTGAGCATGAATGAAGGACCAAATCGGGTGAGGGGCCTCCTCTGTCACTGATCTTTCACTGAACTGAACAGAAATTACAAACCATACAATACTGGACCCTGCAATAGAAAATGGAAGGATGTGTAAAAGAATAATCCTGATATCAGAGTTGCTACTAGTGATCAATAATATTTCTATTAATTGCTGAATTATTAAAGTTCATCTTCACTGTAAAAGCTAAAAATGTTCTCCACTATCCCCCAGAGTCCAGCGTTTAATCTTCGTGTGGCTTGTTTATTCTGAGCAGCTGTCCAAGAGACATTTTTTAATCAACAGTGAATAACTCTATTACCGATTATATTCAAATCAACCCCTTCCTCAGTTATTTTAGCAAATCAATTAATTATACACGAGGCATTTGGTTGTTATTTTGAAATAATGACCCCAAATGCAAAACTTTTACTCAAAACAAGAACATTAACATCAATCACAGAATCCAAACACACCTCTGTCATATTCTCGAGCCGGCTGTTGCAAATGAGTGGCAACTGATCGCCTCAGGAAGTGGAAAAAGTTCATAAGCAGCTACTTATCTGATTGTCTTTATTAATCTCCGTTTTTGTGAGCTCCCTCAAATATGAACTCAGTGCCCTCAAGGAAAATCCAGAAACTTTCTCATTTTTACTCCAACTAAAATCGTAATCAAAGGATGAAGCCATTATGGTGAGAGGAGGTGAGGAGGGAGGGAGGGCTGCTGGCAAGCCTGATCTGCCTGATCTGTTTTGTACAAAGAAAAACAAATGTTTGAGCTCTGCAACGGTGTTAACAGCCAGGACTTTAAGGTCTCCTGAACCTTTAAGAAATTTTACCATTTGACCTTTTAAATCACATGAGCCTAGAAGAAAAACTTTCATGTAGCTAAAAACAGTAAGTCCGATAAACTATACATAAGAAAGGAAATTGTTCTACTCTGTTTTTTTCCACAAAATGCATTAAAAACAAACAAACAAACAAAAAAACTTAGGTTCCAATACAGCTACAATCAGACATACATACAGTCTAAGAAAAAAAACAACAACAAGAAAACCTCTTCTTCTTCGCGTCTTTTTGATTTAACAAGTGTAGTGTATTTAATAGTGTATTTAGCATATTTTTGCCTCAAATATTTCAGGTTGCCCTCAACAAGCTTCCCACAATATTTTACTGCAATTTTGGCCCGTTCCACATGAGATGACCAAGTCAAGTTCGTAAGCTTCTTCCACATGGCCTTTTGCATGGCCACCCAAAATGTGTCTATAGCACTGAGGTCAGGGATTTGTGGCGGCTTGAAGTACTTTCTCTTTATTGTCCTTCGGCAACACAACTAATCTTGAGGTATGGTGTAGGGTCATTGTCCATTTGGATGACTGAGGTCTGCTTGGTTTTACACAACTTTTTTACAAGTTTTTTTTTTAATTTTTATTTTTAATTTCTCTGGTACATTTGCACATTTTACACTAAAGCTCAAATCTGGGACACAGAAACATCTCCTTACTGAGAAGCATGACTCCCGTTTGCTCCCACGGTGTAAACAGTGTGTGCAGTTCTCAGGGTCAACGATCAGCAGCCCATCACTGCTGGGTGATTGAGGGGGACTGCCTTTTATGCACTACTCCAGGTGAGAACACTGCGGGTCTCTCAGTGCGCTAACACACTTTTCTGACAGTCCATCAGAGACCCTCTGTTTTCCATGAGTCAGGCCTTCCAGGTGAAGCCCAGTTCTGGCAGGTGAAAAGGGGCAGTTGTGTTGTGGAGCTAAAAGGGACAACTGCAGAGTTTGTTGAGTTGCTTGAACAACACCTCCTCTATGGAGCCTGCGGTTCCTCACCCGCCGTCAAGTGTGGCCATTCAGAGCAGATATAAACACTTTTTACTTTAAAAAATAAATTTACCAATGCATTTTATAAAAAAGCTTGTTGTGACTGAACTTGATATGCTTAACTTTGACAAGAGCTGAGCAGGGAGATTTGGACATTGCAGCATTTATAGTATCTCAAAAGATTTTTTTTTCTTTGAGATAAAAAAAAAGTGCTAATAATGATGCCTGCTGCAATATTTAAAGAGTCACATGAAACATTCAAGTTTCATGACTGGCAGTGCCCAAAAAGCCAGAATAAAATATTAATTATAGAACAAGGGAAACTCACTGTTCTTTGCAACCACAGGGAAAATCTAATGCGCAAGTATCAGCATTTGCAAATATTCAACAATGTGCATATAGCGTTTATTTGTTAAAGAAAAATGCCTGTCCAACATATAAACCCCTGCACTCCAGTTGCCACTCTCAGTAAGAAAGCCTGCAATACTTATGTCACCACATGTTGCATGACGAGGTCGAAGACATCAAGACAACATGAAGGGGTGAGCACAAACAGCACACAACGCATCAGTGAAACGTTCTGACAACCACAAATGCAGACAACAGCTGTGTGTGATCATCTTTAATGCCTCCTGTTGCTCGAGAGCATCCTGTCTTGTTTTGTTACCATGCCATGTTCTGAGCTTCTCCGTAAATATCTAAAGTTTCCTTCTCATGAGGGAAAGTAGAAATCTGTCTGATACTGTGGATGAAACCTTTCACGTAGATCTACCTCTGGAGAACAAGAGTTACAGTAAAAGCACCCTTATGTAATTATTGCTATAGCAACAATAACAACTATTTACAATAAACATTTGGGGATTTAGTGGTTTTCTTTTTTTTTAGCAGATGTCCTGTGAAAGTCCAAATTCAACAAGTATCAATTAACAAAAAGGAAGTAACTATTTCATTAATTTCAGAGCCTTACGACGAAGGCCTAAGAGTGTAAACACAATCCAGACTCTGCAATCTGGAACAAAACTCAGAATTATCTACAGTGTTTTTTGGAAACTCTTTTGTTCTTATGAGACATGCAAATTGCTCTCATACATTCTCTGTAGATGTGCATTCAACATAAGTTCTCCACATGTCTGCGAGCGCTGATGGGTCCAGGCGTGGCCGCTGGTCGGTTTTGCCTACAATACTTACGTTTCAGGCTCCAAGCAGCTCTGTATGTTGCAGAGGAATCGGCACGACTGCACTTGTTGCACAATGACGACAGGAAAAGAACAAGACCCAGACGGCTTTGTTCTTCTTCCACTGCCAAACATTTGAGTAATGATTAAAGTCAAATAAAATAGTGAGCGAAGCTGCTTGCTGGAACACGTTTCTCTGTCTGCAAATATGCAAATATCCCTGATCTTTTCTTCCTGAACACATTTGGGGTAACATTACTGACCAGAAATGGACAAATGTCGTTGAGTAACGTGAACAAAATCTACATCCTTTATAATCTGAAAAATTCCAGCATGATTATTTTCATCTGAAGTCCACAGCGAAGGGCTCTTATATTGTCCACTACATTGCTGCTGGCTATAAACAACATTTATCAAATCCTCTTACAGCAAATGACTGACTGTACCCAACTAACTCCTGTCAAAACAAGAATTTCTTTCATATCATGCATTTGTGTAGTATTTGATTGGAAAAAAAAAAACCCTCTTTGATGCTTATGAAAAATGATGTGTTGAAACCTTCAACAGATGGAGCAACTTAATACCAGAAATGTTTTACATACGGGGCAAAAGCATGTTCCCTGTTTTCCGGGGAAAAACCTCAAATATTTGCTTATTCTCATCCCAGAAATTTGGTATCTCAGCATAGACATGAACAACACCAGAAAGAAGCATAAAAGGGGGGAAAAAAAGAAAGAAAGGAGCAACTCTTATCTCTTTTACTTAGCCTCAGTTTTTAATTTACTCATGATCGACCCTGGAGGTAATGAACCCCTGATCGATCAAGCTCCAAGGAAAGACAAAGACCAGAACGAAACCAGGATCAAATGAATGGCATGAGGCCACCACTTGTGACACTAGAGTTGCAGCACTTATCAAGTTTGGTTGGTGTACAGCTATGTTGGTCCACAGCTCCGACACAAGATCAGTAAAACCCTGGGAAAACAAGCAAACTCACAAAAAACTGCCAACAGGCATCATGGTCAAACCCGTAAATGACATTATAGTTTTTGATCTCTTCTTTATGAACGGTTTATGCCTGCATTAATTGAATAAGAAACATCTGGCCTGATGCTGTTTGGCCAGTCTCAAAAATGTACTTTGCTTCCCATTCGTGCAATTTAACAACAAGGAATTTGGGGCAGATTTACTAAACCACATAAGTTAGCCTGTGGTTGCGGTATCATAAACATCACAGTGGGAGCATCTAGTTCTTCAGACAAGAACATAAAGCTGTGACAATCTTTAAACACAAGCTCCTTTCACTAATGATCAGCCTATTCTACCAGGAGCAGCACAAAGTAGTTCTGAATTACAAACACACCATAATGAGGAGCCTGTCATTTAACAGTAACACAGTTCATGTGGCTACAACACAGCCTGAAGCTGTTCAATTCTTTACTTAAAATCTTTACCTTGCACTCTTTGGTTCAGATAAACACATCGATAGATTCATTAAATGAATACATACATACAAAATCCCTATCAGGTCTGCTTATGTAATAGGGGTTAGGGTTCCAGTATTTATAAGACTTCACTTGAGGGTTAACTACATTAATATTTATTGTATTTTTATTGTTAAGGGCCAGAGAATCTGCTTCTAGTTTTCCAGTTATACAAATCTAGTCATATATAGCCTTTATGTTTATAAAGGAGACATGTTATGAATGTGTGTGTGTGTGTGTGTGTGTGTGTGTGTGTCT
>JAOWBL010069771.1:0-19048 GCA_028564865.1 Zenarchopterus dispar
GGCTGGGATAGGCTCCAGCAGACCCCCGTGACCCAGAAATGGAACAACGGGTTTAGAAAATGGATGGATGGATGGAACTTGAACACCAAGCAAGCAGAGCATCATCCTCAAGATGTTCATGTGTACATAGACACCTGCTGGATACCACATTCTCATAATAGCATTGTCAGGGAGCACGGCAGACAGGAAGTATCTGTACATCAGGAGACATATTGATTGTCCTAATGGAAGGATGCCACATCAGCCACCAACTTCTCTATCCTTGGGTATAATATCAAGCACCATTGTGTTTCTCATTTGAATTGAAGCCTTTGAATGAATAGCATCTGTCAAATACTGCCATCATTGTAATATGATGATAAAATCAGGATTAAATGATACTAAACTTCAATAAGAAATAGTTCTTATCTGATCTGTGTGTGTGTGTGTGTGTGTGTGACACACACATCTGTATGCTCAGAAAGCTTTGCTTGTTGTCAATCTTACATAATGTAACACCTGCGACCCATGACTGATACAGACTGGTTGTGTGTTGTTTTTGTCTCCATTCAAATTCAAGGTGTTTGTTTTTTGTATCATTATATAGTTGTTGGAACAAGGCTGCAGACAATTTTTTGGTACTAATGGCAAAAGATGGAAACAGATTTGCATGAGGGAGAAAAGATTGTGACAGGATCCAAACACAGGAGATGAGGATGGCAGGACTGCAAAACAAAATAATTCTTTCATGAAACAAAAGAGCAACACAAACAGAGATCTAACAATAAAAAATCCTCAAAATAGTTTCACAATCAACACTATATCTTAGAAGATTAATGGAACAATCCAGTAGGGAGGACAGGAAAGAGGAGGCAAGATAGACTGACAGGACTCACGAGACACAGGTGCAAACAATCAGGGCAGACAGGAGAAAGTGTAACATTACTAAACACAGAGACAGACTTTCAAAATAAAACAGGAATTAACCAAAAATCAAACCCGTAACAAGATGATCCACTGTGACCACTTCTAACGGGAAACAGTTAAAAAAGAAGTTAGTAGTTTCTTAAACTTAAGATATTCACATCTTCAACAAGTCTACTTTTCAACTTTAAATTACATCAACATTAAACATGACCCTTCTAAGACTGACTTAAAGAGTCACTTCAAGCAGGGTAACTGCAGTTCAGAAACACAAGAAGCTACCTCCTAGTATTTAAACAGTCACAGCACTATAAGTCATACATCAGATAAGAAAAGGTACAGGTGCTTGAGGCTGATCTATAGCTTAGGAGAAGCATGTGGTAAATTGCCATTACAAATGACATACGTTTAATAAAATCATGAGTTTTAGTAACATGATTGACATCCCAACAATGGCTGGTCAAAAGAATTTTTTGTTTGGCAGCTTTTTCAGGAAGATTGCATAGGCTGGGATTTCTAGCATGCCTGTTTTTTGTTTTGTTTTTTTTCCCCGCAATAATAGCCACCACTAAGTTATCTGTCCTGTTAACAACTTAATTTTTAATAATAAACTGGAAGTAATTGGCAAAGAAGACCAATGTCAGATGTGAGTTTGGTGCATACCACTGAAGGTTTTGAGAAGCATCTTGACTGGACCAACTAAGGTCAGTAATCAACATAAAACACAAAAGTTTAACTGTTGAGTATTTACCACGTGCTGTCAAGAGATCCTGGTTTTTAGGTAAATATTTCTGATGCTTAATCTGCAGCTCATTCACCAAGTTCTTGGTCATAATGCACATCTACCAAAGAACTAAATAATGTTTTTTTTTAATACCAAACAAAATATAAAATGCATTACAGAACATCTTTTGCAATCTAGTATCAGAGGGTACATGTGTAATCTTTATTTTCTGTTTGCAGTGATGATGATGCAAACAAACTTAAACTTGCAAGAAGTTCATAGCGAGAGCGTAATGTGGAGCCTTGAAGTATCACACAGGTGCAAAAAAATACTTCACTAACTCTGAGAGACTCATCTGTGCTGTGGGTAAACGACTTAAGGGGAATTTGAATTAAAAAATTGTCCAACAGTTCACCTGTATTCAAGTACATCTTAGAGAAAGCAAGTAAGTAAGGAAGTAAATCTTAGAGAAATCACTCAGTTTTTCAGCCAGTGATGATCCTTTTGTCTAAGAATGTATTCACATGTAAATCCTTTTCATAAGTTTTTTTAAACATTGAAAAGTCTTTCTCATATGGTCAGTGCAGACTTGAAGAATTTATATCCCATTACTGCAGCATTATCACAGTAACAGTGCACATCTTAAATCAATAATCTCTCTCAGAATCTGAAATCATTTTCACATTAAAACAAAAATGCATACGGTGTGTACTGTTGTCAATGTAATTGTATATGTCTTTACCAACTACATAACATATTCTGAGCTTTCTTTGGTAAGTCTTTTTTAATACACTTCCTAGTCATCATTTATAAAATGTATTTTATACTTTGTTTTCTGTTGAATCAATCCTATGTGAAGAATTAATGTTTTTCCTCTCTTGAAACACAGTGGTGATGAAATAAACACAACCTGACAGCTCAGTCCCAGCTGGCTGCAGAAAACACAGGCAGGCTTCTTACACAAAAGAACATATTTATGTCTGCTTTAATGAAGTCAGTCTCGTCACGAATAGGCAGTAACTAGTCTGCTCAGACTTCTTTATTCAGACTGCTGTGACACTGTCTTTGATAAGGCGATGAACAGGCTGATGAATTGCATACAAAATTGATGTCAATTACATCTGTCACCAGGAATAGGATGGAACATAAAAAGAGAGATGAAAGAGAATCCTATTACAGTAAATAAGTCGAACATTACATAAATGATGATAACACAATGACATTGTGTCACATAGATGCACTGGGAAGTCTGGAATTAAAAAAATCTTGTTAATCTTTGATGGATATTATTCTTATTTTAATTTATATTATTCAAAACCAATTGTAGTTGCATCATCTGCTTGTCAAATTTAAACCCAATTACTTTCTGCTCTTACTTGTGGTGTTTTTGTTGTACTGTGTATAAAACTCACAGCAGCTTTCATGATAGAATCACACAGGGGAATAGTAGCAGAATTTCAATTTCACGTGATTTGTTTATTTTGACAGATGATGATGTCCCAAACATGTAAATTTGTGCAACAAGCTCAAAATTGTATTAATTTATAAATGGTAGAATGTCCATAGGTGAATCCCAAAGTGATGTTGCTGCATAATTGGAACCTGGTCAAGTAGCAGTAGTGACTGATTTTTGCTTTATTGGTTCATAAAGCCTCTTAATAGAGAAAGTGTCTGCTTTCTAAGCACCAATTATGAACTGTCTACAGGAGAGCAGCCTGATAGGCTGAAGGCTCAGCCTCCCATACTCTTTGAAATAAACTTTCCTTTTAGAATATGACGTAGTATGTCATATTACATAGTATGCAATTTTATATTTAATTTTAAAGTTTTAATGTATGTTCTTGAGACAGACATTTGTATTGAACACTTTCTATAAATTTACTTAAGGAGCAATAATATTAAGGACTATTTGGGGCTGGGGGGCTAAGAACCTGTGACTAGGTCATCAGTGGTTATGGTGCTTTGCCACAACTATAGCTGAAGTTAGAGAAAAAATGATTTAAAAGTTATAAAAAATATCTTCAAGGCCACAAATCATAGACCACATATCAAACAAAAATCCATTTCTCATTTGGACATTTTTTACTCCTCTTTTCTCCTAGTGTAGCAGTGCATATCATATAAAACACATTCATGCACCCATACTGGCGAATAAGAGATCATAACAAAAATGGGAACAACTGCAAATCAGTTGTGAATATATGAAATTCATGTTCTTACACGGAAGCTTAGTTATAGGGCCACAAAGTGAAAGCCTAATCAAATGACTTTAACAAAAAGAAAAAAAAATCTCACAAATGACATCAAATCCCAGCAGAACTAGCATTTCACACCAGAGTGCGAAATGTTGACAACTGCCTTTCGTTGAACCTGACAATGACAATGATGTTACAAGCCATGTGATAAATCCAGAGTTTTTAATCCCACAGACACTTGCGGTGAAAGGAAGGCAAAAGTCCTCTACTTCCTGGACAAGCATGCTTAAGACTTTTTTTTCTATGGAGGAATTTATTGGGGGCGGGGGAGACAGACACAAACAAACACACAAAGAAGCAAAAAAAAAAACTGTTTCTGTCAAAGAAGACTAAAATCACATGAAACAGCAGACAAGACAGTGATGGGTGCAGCTTGGTGACTCTATGGTGTGTTGTAGTGTATGTGAATGAGTGTGTAGTGAATTGTGTTGGAATAAAAGGACAGATATGTTAATGTGGGACAAAGAGACATATACAAAGGGAAAAAGTACGGACAGAGAAGAGGAGGAGGATTCCTGTGTAGCTGTTTAAAAATGTGTGTAGTGTGTGTGGAATGTGTCTGAGTATATTTAAATGTCTGCGTCTAGGATGGGGCAAGGAGGGCATAGATACAAATCAATTACATGAAGTACCATGTGCATTCTACCGATGTGCAGAAATATACATACATATATCTTTAATGCTCAAACACGTATGGATATACCAAAATGAAGTCTTATACATACAGGAAACTATACAGTCTATTATACATACATAACCATATCTTCATTTGTGTTTCTATACATATTAAAGATTTTAAAAAGTGCAGTCCTCACATATTTGAGAGTACATACAGGTTCTAGGTTTTAAGCAGGGCAAGTTTATTTGCACAGCACATTACAACATTAGAAGAGATTTCAAAAACACTTGAGGAGAGGTCCATATAAAAAAATGTTAAAAAAAAAAAAAAAAAAATTTTTAAAAGCATGTTTTATTTGACACCACATATCTTCTAAAGGACAGGACACTTTAAAAGAACAAATTGCCACCTAAATCTCAAGTCATCCAAAAACCTTCTGGTAAACTTTCAATCTCATGAATTCAATCAAACAGGCAATGCTCAGAAACACTCCTCATCTTAAACGCTCTTTGTGGGGTCAGAAGTCTCACTGATAGAACAAAACCACTGTGAAGCTGGATCTCAGTGGGTTCAAGTCTTTAGATCAGAGGTATCCAGTCCTGGTCCTCGAGAGCTACTATCCTGCAGGTTTTAGATGTTGCCCTATTTCAGCACACCTGATTCTAATTAATGATTGTTAACAGGTTGGCATCAAGGTCTGAACAAGTCTGTCAATGTCCCAGCCACTTGTGTCATGGTGTAAAGAAGCAGGGAAACATCTAAAACATGCAGGACAGTAGCTGTCAAGGACCAGGATTGGACACCCCTGCTTTAGACCTTAATCTAACACTTTGAGAAGCTCACGGGTTGATTTGTGATGTTATATGATGTCTCAGACCTCAGCAAGGTTGTAAAAGTGGGAGACAGGTCTGACACCTTCCCTCTGCATCCGTAGTTGTATTCCACCTCCTCTTCCTGCAAAGCATCACATTAAAAAGAGTGTGTGTCAGAAAATCATGGACATAACCCCAACATGTCCACATACATACACACACACACACGCACACACACACACAAACACTCAATGTTCATGCAATGATGCGCAACATCAGTGACAACATTAATCAGTGCAAACTGGTGGATCTCACCTTTAGATAATTTTACAGCATTTGCTCAGTAGATCCCCTAGGAATCAGCTCTAGAGACAGGTTTTCCTTACTGACTGGAGTCCAGACCTGCACAATTAAAGGAACAATTAAATATTAAGAGGTCTGGGTTGGCACCAGTAGAATATGTAACGTGTTGATACTCCTACAGACTATATGTATGATATTGAACTCTGTACTAGAAGGCTACATCGGGATTTATATCATGTAACTTGTGATGAAAATCTTGCTAGAGAAAATGTGGATGGGATTATGAAAATAGTGCTGTGTATGGGGTTCACTGCATCATCTCACTTTTTGCATGTCTTCCACTGGGCAGGTGTTCTTTCTGCCTAACATAGGTGTGATTTCCTGAAGTTGAGGAGATAGACATTGAATCTGTCTAAGGAATGCAGTCAGGAACCTGTGGACATATTTACACACAGAATTTAACTCTCAGATAAGGAAGATCCATCGTAAAAACTGCTGAGTTGTTTGTCTTAGAGTACAGAGTTTTTCTCAGCCAGTGGAATAAGAAGCTGAAATTTGTGGAGTGGAAGTTGATTTGTTTTTGTCTCAGTTTAGTTTTCAAGTTTTGGTCAGTTCAGTTTACTGGCAGGAGAGATTGGACCAAGAAATGCTCAGACTGAGATGAACATACTCAGAACACATGGAGGTCAAAGAACAAAGAAATGTCCTTATTTTAAGGCATTGGTCTAAATGAAATCATAGATAGATCCATTTAAAAATGTAGTTGACCTCCTTTCATATTTGTAATTTCACATATCAGACTACAAACACAATATAACATCACAGTATTATTTTCAACCTTCATTTGGAGAGCTCCAAAACACGGTGACAGTTAAGGTCCTCTCCAGCATGGCAGTTGGTGGACACCTTCTATACGCTCTGTATGTACCATTGTGGTCAATTTATGCCCAAGATAAATTTTACTTTGTTCTATCAAAATATATTTTAAACATATCTGACCTCAGTTAGTTCAAAATGATAATTACCATCTGCTAACAAAATCTATGTTAAAAAATGTTTCTAGCTTTTGAAACTTTCTGAGATAGAAATTAGAAATTGATGGATATTGCAAGTAATGGTTTAGACTCTCAGGCCACTATTGGTGACATGCTCATGGAGATTATGCAAACAATGTCTGATTTTGATTGTAATGATTCGAGACTGTCTAATGTAGGAAAAAAAAACAAAACAAAAACACATATGGCTGCTTTATCTGAAGTGGCCATTTCAGCTGATCACGGAGACTTTAATTTCCCAAGTACTCTACCAATCAATACATCTGTCACACAAGACAAGCTAATGGTCCAGTGACTTTTCTCTTGTCAATTACATCAATTTGATGGTGATTTTAGAGCCCTGTCACTGCGATGTAATATACAATAAATATATACAAAAAATATACAAAAAAAAAAACAAGTAGCATTCATTGTTTACATGTTTCTTCTTCTCTTTATTCCTTTGCTGCATTCTTCTTTTTCATCTCCTTGTAAGCCACTGGCCATTTTTGAGCATCAAAAAATGTGAATAACCGCAGCCTTGTTGTTTGGGGTGCTATTTTTTTCAGTCAGAGGTTCTTGTGTGGTGCTACAGTCTAATGGGGACATGCCAGCTGAAGGGGCTAAGGATGCGGTTGATCCTGTTAGAGGTTTCTGTCTGGCGGGTTTATCCTTAACTCCTACTAGTGGAAGCCTACCTTATGAATGTACCTGGGTATTGTGTTTGTAGCCTGATATGTGAAATTACATATGTGAAAGTAAGTCAACTACTTTTTTAAATAGATCATGTGTATGATTTCACTAAGTTATACTGCAAGTTTGTCAAGTGTAGTCATTGCAAACTGAACAAAACAGAAACTAAATCTTTCCCAATGCTGGTTTAGAGATCAATGCTATTCTTGAAAATGGACAGCAGATAAATGAGGCTTTCTGTTAGTCAATATCTGCAAAACATAAGGTCCTCTTCTTCTTTCTGCATTCCCCTTTAGGAGCTGCAGCAGTGGATCATTTGTTTCCATCTTACCCTGTCTTCTGCATCTTCCTCTCTCACACCAAACAACTGCATCCTCGATCACCATCTATTCTGTCTTGACTCAAGTGACCTTCATTTTTCTTCTCTCTAGTGCATATCTCCACCTCTCCAAATGTTCCTCCACACACTCCCCTCCTCCTTCAATCATAATGTTGTCTGTAAACATCATCATCATGGAGACTCCTGTCTGACCACACGTATTAGTCATAAGATATACATCACATTCAGTCTTAAAAGATACCAACTATGATCATCGAGTAAAAGACTGACACTGGAATTCATATTGTCAATTTAAGTAAACAGTTATTAATACATTTAAAAACAAGTAAAAAATATCATTTTAAATAAAAGTGATTTTAGTAATTTGGACCTAGAAACACTGTAAGCAATCCTGAAACAAGAAGCTACAGTGTAATCAGGCAGTGTAATCCAAATGAGATCATAATAAAAGTAAGTAATAATTGCATAAAGAAATTTGAAGTATATTTAATTTATGTAGACATGTCATCATAAAATATAAATGGAATTAGTCTCTATGTATGGCAGTTGTGAAATTTTTAAGAACAAGGGCAAAAGAAATATAATTAAAAATAAGAAGCTATATTTGAAGCTTTCTTTTAAAGATTGACAACAGTGGATAATAAAGTTTTACATTAAATTTTGGGAGAAATGCTTAAACTGGGCTAATACAGATCTGGATGCCTGGCAAAGAAATGCACTCTTATCCTCGAAGGGAATGCATGAAAATGAAAGCTGAGAACATTCACGGCATAGCTTAGAAGGCATAAGAACGTCCTGCAGGGGAGATGAAAGGCACAGGGTGAAAACAAGCCATCAGTCATGCTCTTCAACAAGTAAACTCAGAATATGAAATGATTATAATAAATCGCATATACAAGTAATATTTTCTTATTTAAAATAGGGTCCATCAATAGATTATTGCTGCTCATGCAAACATAGTCAGTCTATGACTGTAGTCAACTTCAGTTGTTGCTATGGCAACATTGTAACAGCTTGCAGCTTGATTTTTAAAAAACATCTCCAGTGCTTTTTTTTCTGCAGTACTATTTGACACTTTTCTTCAAAATTATATTTTGGGTCAAGGTTTTATTTTGTTGTGAAGTTTGTCCTTTACACACAGAGAGCAAGGTTATCCAGCCAATAAGCTCATTTTGATTCTGGTTCTATTTATGAGGAAACAAAGTTGATTTTGTTCTTCAGCAGAGGTTTTCTACTTTTATGAAAGGAATCCAATTTGATTCACATGCAAAAAAATAAAACCATGCATTTTCTCAGGAGCCACAAGAAGAAAATTTGCCAAGTTTTGCTGATAAAGGAACAATACTCTTACAGGATATTAAAATATGTAAATTTTGCTCTTTTACAGTTTACCTGAGTGATACAAAAGCATTGTAATGAGGATTCCCATCTTCTGAATCACTGTATTCTCATACCAGGAGGCACGTTGGTTCTCCAGATGGTCTCTGATGTCTGAATAATGCTCGTCCCAGCTCTGCACATAGACAAATCCCTTTTTGGTGTGAAAGTTAGAGGACACATAATTTGACTTTGCTGAGTGGAAAAGCTGCATTTGTGACTTATGTTTGTGTTTGTGAAACAATATTCATGAAAAATAACATCTGTAAGAAGCTCTCCAACAGATATACAAGCTGAATTATTTCAATTCACACATCTGGTTTCTTTTGTCATAAAGTGACGTGAATTTCATCAGGCCTATACAAAAGCAATCTCAATAGTAACAATATAGAAGGACATGAATATATGGAGGCACTGAAGGTATTTGGATGTGTGTGGGTTTTTTTTATTTGTTTATTTTTACATTGTTTACAACAGGAGGATTACAAAAGCTGGTGTTTTGCAGTTGAGATATGACAAATCTAGTAAATTTTGTATATTTCATACTATGTTTCTACTACTTGCAGAACTCTCCAGTACTTTGGTGAAGTGCATTGTATAGGTGTATCCATAAGCAACAGTTTGGACAATTGATTTTTATAAGTTAGTCACAGGGGTGGGGGGTGAGGGGCCAGGGACACACTCAAGATTGAGGTACTAGTCTCCCGTTTCCTTGGTGATGAGGCAAATCTGCACTGCAACATAACTAAAGTTCTGCACAGGCATACACATCATACACAGACACACTTACAGTGCTTTTTGAGAATAACTTGGAAAAGGAAACCATTAATAATCACTTAACATCGTAACCGGATTACCATGATCATGACAGAATCTATAATTAAACATTAAAACCTACATAGCATTGTAGGCCCCATTTAGCTGAAACACATTCAAAGCTTTGCTGATGTAACAGATAAAAGAGTGACAGAGATCAATATTCAAGCCAATGCTCAAGATTCCAAAGGTTTATTGTTTTATACAAAATAAAAACACAACACCTTGCACAACACAATATATAAAAAGTTCTCTTTGCTTGTCTCCTTTCACATAAAAAGGAAAAGCAATAATTGCTTTAGAATACAACATTAAAAATACAATTGCAAACATATCTGGTAAAGGGTCACAGTTGATTTTGCTGTGCAGGAGTCTGATGCTCAGTGTTCAAATGTTGTTGTTTTATTCATTGTCCCTCTTTGAGTTGACTGTACCGTAGCATATCTCAGGTGGCAGCAGTGTGAGGACACTGCTGTCGGTGTAAACAGTCGTCAGTGATGTTGTGGAGCCTCCTGATCACCGCGGTGATATAGATGTCCTGCAAAAGTTGAAAGGATGACAAGGCTGTTCAAAATGTCACTGCTCAGAGTAAAATGTTGAAAGTCAGTGTTACAATGGCACCCCCATGGGAGAAACATTGTCCACCTCTGTACTGGAGTACAGAGACCAGTAGAGGGAAGGCAAAAGAAACAAAAACTAATGAATAAGAAAAAGAAGACTTAAAGAGCACAATTCCCATCTCTGTCAAACTGGATTTCTCACTGTTGTATTAACATTCCTCCTTAGTACTTTCTGTAGGTGTCACAGCACAACGCCCACATGAGGCTGCTGCTGAGGTGGCTGCATACGCAGAGGGAGCTGCTATCTGCTATCAATCTCACACAGTTTTGACTTCAGCATTCCCCCTGGAAATCCATCAAAACTCTAGCTACATTATCATCCTGTCCTAAAACTTTGATTAATAATATATGATTATGTATTATACAAAATGATTGCTTCTGGGGAAAAAAGTGGCTGTTGGTGCAAGGCTCAGGAGTGCATGCTTTTTCTTCTAAGGATCTTGCGACACTCATTCAGCAGAACAGTTAACTTTTCTAAATACACATTTGCATGAAAAATTATATGTAGCCAACTTTTGATTGACACAAGCTGGATTTTGCACTTTGTGGAGAGAGTAATCGATTACTAGACAGATCATTAGGAAACATAAGACTAATGCTTTTCAGCATTTATGGAATCCAGGCATTCTCTTCGCAGATTGAAAATAGTCTGAAGGGTAAGGTTGTATTAAAGAGCACATAAATTCTCAAATACAATAACTATTATGAGCTATCATTTTTTAATCCTTTCTTTATCACCCTATAATTATGTGAAAAATCCTTAATGGTAGGTATTAGTCATAAAATTTCTATGAAATAATACATGCCATATTAAAGGTAACAGCAGGATCTGAAGCATATTGTGAGCTTTTGAGTGTGAATGAGTGCTAAAGAGTTTTAAATGATGGAAAATTAGTTTCTTAAAACCAGAGACACATGGGGAGAGGAGAGAAGACACTGAAGACAAAGTTGTATTTTCAGATTTGTATGTATCTGTCTTTGTGTGGGTAATATGGACCAACAGTGGAATTGATTTTCTTAAGTGCTACGTGTTAAGCAGCTGAACTCAGTTACTGACACCGTGAGTGACCTCACACACATCATATTCAACATAATACACATATTGGCTCAGTGTGTGGGACTGATTCAGACAGGGTCCTGTAGAGCTAAGTAGTTACTTGTTGACGCCATGGGGTGTGTTAAGCTTTCCGAGCAGAAACTCACAACAGCCTCATTGCCAGTGGAAGCAGCCACAGTGAGCAATGAGTCACATCATAAGTAGGTTTGCAGGTATTCATATAAACACATACTGTATTTACGTGCATAACTGTCTCAAATACACAAAAGCACAAAAAACAGCTATTATACCATATGTATTTTTTGTTTTTGTCTTTGTAGTCATCGTGTCTCTTTGAGGTTATGTCATTTTTTCTGATGCTTTTTTGTGTCTCTTCAAAGTTGTTTCTGGTCTCTTTGAAGTAAATTCAGTCATTTTGAGTTTTTAAAGTAATTCTGCATGTCTTTTTAGCCCTTTACAGTGTCTTTTAAATCATTATAAATCTCTCTGTGTTGTTACTGTATGTGTTGCTTTGTGGTGGATTTTTATGTCTTTGACATGTCTCCAATAATCTTTCTTTGATGCCATCTCCTAAAATTGATTGTTTCTTTAAAAGTGTGCCTCTTTGCAATTCTTTGGCTCTCTTTGTAATGGCTCTTTTTAGTAATTTTATGTTGTATGAAAAACAGTGTGTGTTTGTAGTCGTATGGAATTTTAGAGAAACATTTTGAATAGAGCTGATTTATTCAACAGGGCAACTGGGGGCCACACCAGGACAAGGAAAAGCATTCATTCATTCATTATAATGCTCTGAAACAGTCATAGTGATTGGTTTGACAGTTTGAGCGACCTCTGAGTATTATTGTCCAATCAGGATAAAGTCATGCCTGGTCCCACCCTTTATGGGGAGATTTCAGCCAGGTTCATAAACTATTATCTATTTTATTCATGTCACACACTTCAGTGTTATCTTTATGGGATATGCGAGGGCTAACATGTTTATGTCATACGTAATGTTAAACCAGCAAGGCAGTGACACCGACATCAAAGTCACTTTCAGAGTCAGTATGGTTACTGTTCAGCTGGAGTAATAATGACAAAAAAATTGTCAGAGAAACAACTGGGCTTTCCCCAACATGAAATTTAAACATTGACCAAGTTTATGTAAAGGGTGGAAAACTGAGCGATTATGGATTATCCTGAAAAAGGTATAATCATAAAAACTAAATGAGTTTTTATTAACTGTAATAAAAACTCCTGTTATTTCACAAGGTGACAGCATAAGGACTGGTATTGTGGCGAGGGGATTTTGGAAGTGTCATTGTTCATTTTGAAACATCAGATCCACATTTTTCATAATATTGCTACAACTGTCATGAAAGAACTGATTTTGAGTCTCGGCCTTCATTTTATTTCTCTTTGTGCAACCTCTTTCTCTTGTGAAGTTCAAAGACGTTCTCACCATATTTAAATCTTTTTATTAATCAGAAAACATGACTGTCTAAGCATGATTTTTGAACTCTAATGAACTCTGTTTCTATAACACTTTTTGTTGATTTGTTTTGATTCTTTTGCAGCCCAGTATTTCCAGACTAGCCTGGGCAGTCATCTTAATTCTTTTTCTCACTGATACAAAGAGTTAATCTGGTTGCTCTGATTTAGACTATGATTTCCTGGGGGTAGGACCAGTGGACATGGAAGAAACTGCCCTCTGGACGCCTTTTGGCATGCAACCAATCAGAGAAGCAAAGCATGTGACTTAAGCAAAGTGACAACCAGCTAGTATGTATCATATGTGTAGTGGAGTATTAACTGCACTTGTGAATCACTCTTGTCAGTTCTTCAGTAAAAACATTGACCAATGGTGTTATTAGCAATTCTGAAGCCATCTTGGTTATTTTGAGTACTGGTTCTTGGTCATTTATGTACAAGTTATTGCATTAAGCTTTCCCCACTAACTCTGTTATTGGTTTGGTACATTCAGTACCAGCGGAAATGAGTGTGAAAGAGATTATTAGTCATTTCATAACAAAGAATTTTCTCCAAGTAAATGGGTACAACTAACCAGGCAACTGTCAGACAAATGTGAACTAGTCTGAACTCTGCCAGTTCATTATCATTTTTCAGCAGCTTTTAGTCAGTTTTGCAGACCAAAATCTCTCTGAGTGCAAAAGGATTGACTTCCAAATATATGTACACAGACGGAGGTGTGCACAGCTGAATTGTGATACTGTAAATTATCATTGATTTGACTATGAACAGTTGTGTTTTGTTTCTTGTACAAATTTGAAAATAACATTGCAGCCATCTTGGCTGATTATGAGAGAGTCGAAATGGCAATCCTCTGTACAGCCATCCATAAAATTACCACCTGATTAGATAAATCCCTTTGACTTGTCCAGTATGGGCCAGGCCTTGTAGATATCTGTTTGAACAGGCGGAGACCATGCACGTTCTGCCAGACAAAATGAAACAAGAGCACCCAGATTTGTCTGTTTGTGTTGTCATATTTTAGAACATGGATGTTATTTATTGTCATGGCTGAGAACACTGACAGGCCCTGGTGATTTCTGCCACAGATACCTGGAATTGTTTATTTGATGTGGTGTTGCAACTGAAGATATCATGAATATGAATGAGTGAGTAAATTTGAACTCTCTTCAGATTCTAAACTATAATCCTGATTCCTAAAATAAAAGAGAAGTGAATTTATGATCTCAGCTGACTCCAAAGCCATTTTAAAATACCCTGTAAGCAATAACACGACTGATAAAAAGTATTTAAATTTTTAGTTTTTAGTTCTCAGTCTTTCATAGATCTGTGGTCTCAGTGCCAAAGTCTGGGGGATCCCCTCTCTAGCACCATCAGTCTTGATTTAAAGTTTTAAAGACATTCATTTTTATTTTCCAGTGTCTTTAACACGCAAACAGAAAATACAGGAGCTTGGTTTTCTTAAGCCAAAATAGAGATGAATCCAAATAAATTGCTGCAGCACCAGGTTGGTTATTAAAAAGCTTTAATATAGACAGGCCCAAATTCATCCTTACAATTAAGGTTTATGCTTTGACTTTGACAAATCTTACAGCTATAATCACTCTGTGATAAAGCATTTTTTTTAAATTAATTTACACATAAATTATATATGTTAAAGGTCCATGTGGAAGTTGGTTGCTATGGCAATCAAAAAATGGAAGCTCAAAGTTCAAACAAAAATAATATTTGACTCTTACTGAAAAATGTCCCGCTGTTCTCACTCCACTGCTGTCAGCAGTCATTTTTGTTGCCCAAACGCCACAGTTCAAAGAATGAACAAAATAGAATCATAAAACAAATGGGGTGTCATCCATATTTAGTAAGAAAGATACCAACTTCTTTATACTGAATGAATCGTTGTGTGTTTACGTGTTTGGTGTAATGTGATCCAGATATAAATCCTGAGGGGTCATAGTATTTCCCAGGCTAATAGTGGAATTCTTACATATAAAAGTGATCTGTATATAAATTTATCTGTATATTATAAACCACAACTAACTTATTCTTCATTCTGTCAGGACTTCACAGTTGTACATGGTTCAGGTACCTTTAAACATCCCTGCATCACCTTGAGTAAACTATACATTTAGGAGCTGCATGAACAAAGAAAGCAGCACTTTGGGATTTTATGGTTATTATTAGTGAAAAACATCTTATATTGTCATTGTTGCCTTGTGTCACAAGGGGAAAGACAAAGATTCAAACCCTGTGAGAAACAAGGCCAGTAACCACCATGTGTTTAGTAAATGCAGTAACCTTCTGTCAATTCGCTGGATCTGTTTGTAAGAAATCACTCCTGATTAGTTGACCTCGATGAGACATTACCCTGCAATCAAAACAATGCCGCTCTGCGATGTTCCCAATTAGTTTTCATTCTTTTCTGTATCATGTAAATTTACTTTCTAATTGATTTCTTTTTTAAAATAGCTCCTGTGTTCTTAATCATTAAATTACTGTTGTTGAAAGGACGTCATTTAAAATCATCTCACAAAAACACCTATTTAAGCTTAAAGGTTGCATTTAAAAGTTTGTCATAAGTTTCATTACATGCTGTGGATACAGCAGTTACAGACTGCAGTGACATCCAGAGAAATAACTGTCAAAAGATCTGTTGAAACTCCTCAATGTGCTCCTGCAGTGTTACCCATTTCTACCAGCTAAAATAAGAGTTGGTAGGATTTAAAATGGCAGATGAATGGTTACAATTAATTCTAGCATTTGTGGTTGGGATAAAAACTTTTGGGGGTTTTTTTGTTTTGTTTTGTTTTTTGTTTTTGCCCTTTGTCATACCTCAAATTGATTTACTGGTGAAGAATTCAATCTCAAACTAAACTGTCCACTCAGAGACCTCACGGTTTGTTGACATCAGCTCCATTGCAGCTCCTCAAAGTGAAGTTGATTTTGAAGATGCACAAGCATTCAGAGGAGTTATACTTGATTTGTGGAAACAAAAAGGTATTTATTTTATGTCCTGAATATCCATTAATAAACTTGTCTAAGTGAATTATGCTTCAAATACGGGACTTGCAGCAAAGCTAAAGGCAATAAAGTCATCTGTCCTCTGATTGGACAGTCTGGACACCAGTCAGTTTGAGGTATAAGAGCCAACAAATATTTTGTCACTGTATATTTGCTGAGAGCCACTTCCCTGATGCTTAAATTATCTCGCTGAACTCTTGGTAGTCCCGCTTCGGCTCTTACAGTGGGATTTGATCGACATCACAAGTGAAAATTATGCAACACACTGAAACGCTGCACGACATGAGGCTGCAGTGTGGTTTTGTGGTGTCTGACAGCCAGCTGGGGAGCTGAAGTGAAAAAAAACATCATACAGCTGTTGTGAAGCTGGTTTTAGATGGAATTCATTTGGAGAGTGTTTATTCCTTCATTTGGTACAAGCCAAAGGACAGACAAAGGTTTATCAAAATTACATATACAAATACAGGTATAGACTGGTTGTTTATAGTAGTTTATTCTTTTTCTCTGTCTGACAACTTTCACCAACAGAGCTATTTTTACCCTCCCTAGGGGCATTGCATGGTAATGTTACTGCATAAGAACATCTCTACATTTCATTTTTCATCAAGTGTTTGCTTCCTCAGCATTGCAGATGTGCCACAACTGTCAGCCGCAGCTGTTGCAGGGAAACTTGGTTTATCAACCAAACAAACTTGATACTCATCATTTCAGGATACAAATGCTGCAGAAAGTTTTATCTGAGCCAAGTGGAAAACTGTGTCCACACTTGTGAATGTCTTCATCTTCGTCCTTCCAGCAGCGCTGGACTAAAACAAGCTGTATGGGTAATGTGGAACTGTTCTCTTCTCTCTAACACAATCTTTTTTTCTGTTCTCTAACCTTTTGTGCCGAAGTTGACGATTTTAATTTGGTTCTTTTAGTAATGTAATTTATTCTACAAAGTTTGGTACTTAACTCTATCTGTGAAGGTAATAACTACATTTATCTCTTTTCTTCTTTTTTGAAGGATTCAGGGAAGTAAACATTCTTGTAATCATGCCAAGAGAACCAAGCACAACCACCTCCTAAAGGCTGCTGAAAATTAAATGAGATATTTAATTAAAGCTTCACGGACAACACAGAGTCTGTGTTCTGAAATGTTTTGGTTATGGTCTTCACATGCGTTCATCTGCCGAAGATATCCGAATCTTTTGATGCTTTACTACTTCATAGAAATGATCTTACACTGATAAAGAATCTGTACCAGAGTATTCATGGCAATAAATTCAATAATCAACTGAAATCATCAGAGACACAAATTTGAAATGAAACTCAAAAAAATATATCAGTAAATAAACGTTTTAAAATTAGGAAATGTAATCAACAAACCGGACCTCCAGTAAAACATTGAATGATCATTAAGTATCATTAAGGAAAAATGCATATTGTAAGGAAAATTGTTTCATCTTTCGTCACTATCATTTGTTTATATTTTTTAGGTAATATTTTTTGGAAAACAATAGCAAGGACAGCAGAGAGAGGAGAGAATGGAACATACAGACTCTACACTTGTGGCCAAAATGACATCCTGATTACCAATTAACCTTTTACATGAGCAAAGTCCTTCAGAAAGGATGCAGTGAGTCTGCGCAAGGCTTGTTGCCAGACAACTCGGAGATCATCCAGGTTCTATTTCAGCTCCAAGCCTGGTTGTAGCCAAAAGGTCACAGCACACCCGGGCACACACACACACACACACACACACACAACAAGACTGTGGCTTGGTTGGGAAGCCAGCTGAGGAGTGTTTGAATTTGTGCAATAAAGCAGTATTTGTGCAAAATTTTGGAAAACTGAGAATTTAAAAAAGGTAAAGACTTTGTGACTCTTAGCAGCCTTGTGATTGGTGAGACATAATATTCACCATTATCTGCATTTATCTTGACATGTATCTCTGTTTTTGTATATCAAATAAAAGCAAAAGTGTTACGATCCAGAGGAATCAGCCCCGCAGCTGCAGCTCAGTGGCTGCAGCTCCAGCTCGTCATCCCCCAGTACACGAGGACCCCGGAACCGCCGAGTCAATGCCAGATTGTTGTTCACCATTGGTAATGCATCCAGGCCACTCTAAACCTTGAAACTTAGTTTACCTTGCCTAATCCCTTGTTCTCTTCTCTACCTCAATGTACCTGACTCCTGTCTAACCTGTGTCTCTCCCAACCGCCAAGGGATCCTCAACCGTGCCAGTCTGCCAGGTCCTTCCCATTCGGAGCTCAGTCAAGTCAATAAAAGGACTTCATTATTCAGTTGTCTGCACTTGGGTCCAGTCCTTGTTCTTAGCATAACAAAAAGAGCAGACTAGACTTGAGTCCAATTTGAATCTAATTTAAGAATTTATGACCTGACCCAGACTTGAGCACTGTCTTGGACTTGAACTGTGAATAAACTACATTTGGATTCGTAAATCAGAGAAAATACTAACATACTTATTTTATTTTATGTCAAAATGATTTGGATTAAGATATCTGCATTCATTTTAATAATTTTGCACATGATGTACATTTGCAGATGCCATCAGTTTGTGTCATATGTGCATCATATTTACAAACAAACTCAAGTTGCAAGGAGAAAAATATCTTTGAATTATTTCACTATGATTACCCAGTTTGATTAATTGTGTTGTGGAAAAAGAACAGCTGATGCAGGTTGAGATCTGATGGAAACAAATTCATGTGATTTGTCAATTACCGATGTGGGGTAGACAACATCTGGTCTCATAAGATCTTCCCTTCCCAAAGAAGGACTGAGTGACCTGTGTGGTTAGGGTTACAGAGTCTTACAGAACCATAGCCATGGATGTAAGAGGGGCCGGGGGGTCACTGACCAATGAACGAGAGTTAAAACTCACTTTTGTTGTCCTTTTTCACTGGCTGCTATTCCACTGCCACTGTTACCGGCGCCAGCCCTAGGGGATAGCTGGGCGGTAGCAAGCGGCACACAGCCGAGGTTAGACTGTGTTGCCTAA
>JAOWBL010069772.1:2763-19043 GCA_028564865.1 Zenarchopterus dispar
TGGATGAATGATGGATGTGTATGACAGGACTTAATGTTAAGGGTAGGTTAAGGGATTTCTGGATGAATGATGGATGTGTATGACAGGACTTAATGTTAAGGGTAGGTTAAGGGATTTCTGGATGAATGATGGATGTGTATGACAGGACTTAATGTTAAGGGTAGGTTAAGGGATTTCTGGATGAATGATGGATGTATATGACAGGACTTAAAGTTAAAGGTAGGGTAAGGGATTTCTGGATGAATGATGGATGTATATGACAGGACTTAATGTTAAGAGTAGGGTAAGGGATTTCTGGATGAATGATGGATGTATATGTCAGGACTTAATGTTAAGGGTAGGTTAAGGGATTTCTGGATGAATGATGGATGTATATGACAGGACTTAATGTTAAGGGTAGGTTAAGGGATTTCTGGATGAATGATGGATGTGTATGACAGGACTTAAAGGTGAGGTTTGGGGTTTCTGGATGAGGACGCTTCTGTTGACATTTGAAAGCAAAACATGGGCAGCTAGCTCCTTCCTCTTCCTCCAGTTCCACACAGAAATTAGGCCTTCCACCCTCCCCCGCTTCATTGACATGATCCCTCCCCTTGTTGCTGATTGGCTGGAGCAACGCTTGTCATGGTTTGACGGGCGGCTGCCTCAACTCTACAGTAAAATTTGAGTTTTAGTTTGTAAAAATGACTCACAAGACAGGCAGCTAACGAATGGTGAAGAGATATTCTCTGAATGTGACGAAACGTGCTCTGAGCTTGAACTTGCATTGAATCGCTTACCCTGCCTTTACATAGATATGCTCTCCATCCCTGTCTAACCGAGCTCTGTGAATATCATTTTTATAGTCAATATCTCCAACAGATGTCAGGCAGGATGTGTACAGAGATGCAACAAAATTTTCATTTACTCTTTATTCTGTCTAGAGCCAAATTTAGCAATACATTTTTTTAATCATAGCAGTAGCTTTCTCTTTTAAGGGAAATGGCTATTATTTTTAAAATAAACCAATTTAGAGAAAAATAAAAACAGCAGGGGCTATTTGATTTTAAAAGTATTCTTTCTTAAAACCGCCATTTGGAATACCTGGATTGAATATTCACACAAATGAGAGAGGCTTTACATAACTTTTCATTTGCAGTTATTTTGCTTTCTTCAGAATTTAATAAACTAAAGCTCTTGGAGATAATACAGCCTTTTAGTGTGTTATAAAGGCCTCATGAATTCAACATTTACCTCCATCCATCGGGGGGGAAATGCAAATCCATGTCATTTAAATGCCTTAATATATCAGGTTGTATCAGCCCAAATTAATTTGCTCAGATATCTTTGCATCATTTTTCCTGTCAGTTCCATTATGGTTGTAAAAACCCGTCCGTGTGGCCGGTGTCGACAAGTCATTTCAAACTCCTCGGCCTGAAATGTTACGATATTGGATTTTGGCATCCAAACTCATTTCACAGACAAAGACTAAATGAGAAAGCCTTGAAGCATTTCAAAACTTGATGGACACAAATTATGCAAAACTCCAAACTCCCTTTGTGTTTTTTAATTGGAATTATAATGGGAGGTCTCCTTTACGAGCAGAGGCGCTTTCTTAAAGTGGGACTTTACAGTTATTCAAAATGGATATTAACGAAAACACTCACCTTAATGCTTCCCTCCAGAGCGCCCTGTGTTTATTAAGGGAGGGCAAGTACATTAGTGTATTTCCTCTCTCCTTGAAACCATCAGTGTGCATCAGCTTTGGCTTTAAAATATGTAACCCTGCTTTTGCAGTCCAATCTAACCCCTGTAATGGCACAGCCCGTCTCCATAGTCCCTTTGTGCCTCACTTATTTTGGAAATATTCATTAAAAGCCTTGTTGACATCGAGTCAGAAGCTCACACCCAAAGCCAGCCCTTTCATATCTGGTGAAGTGCTTTAGTTGTAAAGCCGTGTTCCACTGAGCCATCACTATTTTTGTTTTACTAATGCAAATAAATGTGTCTTATTTGTTACAATTGTTTAAATAAACACAACAGAATAAGCTGATTACAGCCACAACTGCTGTGGATGCCTTGTGAATGTATTTCTGAATGGGATGGTGACGAGCGAGCGAAGAAGAAGATGTAAGGCTTTTAAAAGTGCCTCGTGGCATTTTAGCCTCTCTGAGTAGTACAGAGGGGCAGGAGACTGGAAATATACGATAACACCCACACTGAGCAGATACAAAACCTCAGCACGGCAAATCCAGTCAATGCTTCATTTTTCTGAGCCGCCTGAAACGCAAAATGTTTTTGTTGTGGGAATACAAAATCCCCCCCGAGCTGAACGAAGGTCAATTATCGGTCCAAAGGCCAGCGAGATAAGGTTGAGCTTCTTTCTGTGGCAGATCTCCTACAAGGCGGTGAGCTCCTTTGACCCTGAACTGGACCTCTCCAACCAAAGTGGGAAAGTAGTGAAGCTGGGCAACGAGACCACCCACATGTTCACAGGCCTCTACCCAGGCTCCACCTACTCCTTCACCCTCCGCGCCAGCACGGCCAAGGGCTACGGGCCCCCTGTCATCACCCAGTTCACCACCAAGATCTCAGGTCAGCGGGTTCAGCAGCGAGGCCAGTTAGCGCATGGATGCTGTAAAATACCAGCAGCAGCACTGGAGCTGTTTATGTCCAAATGTGGGAAAGTGACATTTGAAAGTAATGCAACCAAAGTTAGTCAGAAATGCAAAAATAATTTAACGGAAACTGGGTTGATCCAGATAATGATTATAACGTTTTTTTCTTGTAACGTATGTGAAGCATTTACAGCCAGATACAGCAGGAAAAAAACTTTGTGAGATGTTTCTTCCTGGACTTTGACCAAAGCTGTCCCACCACCGCTGTGTTGCTGAACTTCTCTCTCTCTCCCTCCCTCTCTCTCTCTCTCTCTCTCTCCTTTTCTTTTCTTTAGCCCCCTCCATGCCAGCCTATGACCAGGAGACCTCTCTGAACCAGACGGACAGCACAGTCACTGTACTGCTGAAACCTGCCCAGAGCAGAGGCGCACCTGTCAGGTAGGCTTTTTCATTAAAGACACACACACACACACACACATGCACATACACAACCCAGCACAAAAAAACACTGAAGCAGCACATTCAAACCCCAGGAGCCATCATCAAATACAAAACATTATCAAAGAGCTTCTTATTATCAATACTCCACCACGAAGGAAAGTTGCCAGGGAATTCAGCGCCTTACTGTACACGTCTGAGATTTATTTGTTTGTGGATTTTGATCCTGTGAAGCCGAAGCACAGCCTTTGAAGATGAGAACAAAGCCCACTGCAGCCAAGGCTGGCTGCAGGATCTCTTCCCTTTACATGCATTTTTATGTACCTGACCATCCACCCTGAGCCACCGCAGCCTTCCAGGGGACTGTGGGAATTTTAGCTCACTTGATGTTACAATTATTACTCTTTATTAAGAAAATAGCACCGCTGCTCTGTCAGTGATTGTGCAAAAAATATTACTTTGGTTCTTGGATGCCGCCGCCCCGCTGACCGTCCGTTGCTCCATCATTTACTGCTGAACATGCTTTCATTTTCCTCCCCGACATAGATGATAGAGTTGCTCTGCAGAGGATGCACAGGTGGTGCAAAACATGATAGCATTTCTAAAAGAAATTGTTCTACATTAATCTTGATTTTTTTTTTTGTAATCTCAAAAAATAACATATTAATTGCCAAGTCCTGTTGTTTTTTTTCGCTTACTCGACCTGGAATCTTTATCTATGAGGAGTCATGTGACACCTGCTCCACCACCCTTGTGTAGATGATATATTAACCATACGTGCACCTGCATTGTCCCTGAACATGGAAGAGGATAACATTACTAAATGGTCAAGACGCCATGATGCACCAGCGAGTTTGTTTTCCCATCCCCCGATTTCCAGGGATTACAGCTCCTCACAATATTAGCAAGTTAGTCCGACGTGTTTTCCTCGTTATTTTGACAGGCTTACACTCTACTGATGAAATAATAAATAGTAATTCAAATGTAGAAGACAAATAAATGAATTATGCCATTTAAATGATTAAGTATTCCTAACAATTTTTTTATTTCAGTGAAAGAGCCCAGAATGAAAATGTTCTTTTCAGAAACGATCAGCGCTATAAATTGTTTGAGTACACACTATATATTGTTCAGGTTCATAAATATGCCAATTTAATGTTTGTTAGATGACACAAATGGCTTATGGGTGCCTTCTAGAGCTTTAGATGGATATAAAGCTGATTATATATATACTCAACTACAACTGCCAAACGTTCTGTCGCTGGTGTCCACTATAAACACCTCCACTGATGCCAGTTGGTGCTGGAAGGTTCTTCAGTGCAGGACTCCGGTTTGTTTACATCCTTTATTTACTTCATACATGATTTAGAGCTGGTAACAATAGTTCCTTTTACCAGTATTACTGTAATATATTCAGGTTCAAAGGTGGCAGTGATGCTAATTGGAAATATGTGGGAGTAACTCCATCCGTCCATCCACATCTACACCCGCTGCATCCATCTACTGGGTCACGGGGGTCTGCTGGAGCCAGTCCCCGCCCATTTCAGGCGAGGACAGGGGTACAACCTGGACGGGCCACCAGTCCATCACAGGGAGGAAATCCAGCATTTCCTATAACATTTGTCCACATCCACCCAACCGGCTCCAGCATAAACCCACTCCACCCTCCTCTTCCAGGGATGTAGGCCAGGAAAACACAGAAGTACTGTGGTGTTGTCGTGTGATTGTGGGGGTAAGGGTGGAAACTGCAGTGTTTCTGTTGTTTGAAGGGAATGAAAATATCATTTTTATTGGTTTCTACACTATAAAAAAATACACAAAACATATTTGTGTCAACAGATGGCTCCAGATTTTCACACTGAAACGTTCGACTCGTGTTTTTGCTTTCAGGCACCAGGAACCTGAAAGGGTGGGGTTAACCCCTTCATGCTTAACAATGTTAAAAGAGGAGGTATAAGCACTTAGGCTCGCTGTACAACTCAGTTTTACACCGTCACCTCATCTGAGTCTTTGAAAAGTTACAGCCTGGAGGTCTCTGCCAGGCTTGTCGGTTCATGTTTACCGTATGTGCAGCTGCCCAGATTAATGCCCGGACGCCGGAGCGAGAAGGCCGAGTAGGGAGAAAAAAAAAACAACAAAAAAAAAAAAAACAACGATCGCGATTTATTTTCTTGCAGGTACATTTCAAATGGTCTTGCGCTGGCAGCCGTTCTTTCAGTGGAGTAATTACAAACATCTAATTATGATGAAGAGAGTGTTTTAATCTGAAGCTACCATTCATTAGCATGCCGGGCTTTTGTGTTTATCACTGGAAGGCATGTGCACCGCAGGAAAACGTGCACTACATTTTTCTGTAGAAATAAAGGCGTTCGCTCCGTTGACTGCGCTGAGATGAAACGGCGTATTGATGCTCCCTTAATTGTAAACCTGACTGTCATTTGATATATTTCAAACTGGGCATCCTCTTGTTCTGCTTCATCCCTAAAACCTGAGAAACCAACGTGTTTTGATGCAGACCTGATGTTTCATACATCATATATGTTTAATGAGTCTCAAGATAATCTATTTAAAACTTCACCGGCGGAGTTCAGCGGATGGTGCAGCTCCACCTCACCGTTAATTGAGACGCGCTTTGATCAGAGCAAAGCCTCTTCTCCTTTAAACCTTAGAGGTCCAGGGGTGCACATCTCTTTCCCCACCTCCTTACTTCTCTTAAATCTTGCAGGAAGTAAAGACCAGTGTTGTCTTGAAGGGGAAAAAAAAAAGATTTTTCAAAAGAGAAGAGGTGCTGGAAGGGCAGCAAACAGGAGTGATTATGATGCAGGTCCAGGAAGAGACACTGGAAGCCTTTTGAAGGTGTTTTCCACCCTCCACCTCAAGTGGCCCATAATGCCTTTGAAAATGTAAGGTCTCAGTAATGGAGCTTACATTTAGAGGAGTGAAGGTAAGCAGGCTGTCGGAGCAGTAATGATAAATGGAGTCCAGGGGGCTTCTTCGGGTTTTGCGAGCTTGATGGTTAGATGTCACGTCCGACTGCTTCACAGCTATCAAATGTGGATGTTTCTCATCGGTCAAAATTATATTAAATTTGTGAAGGATTTCAGGGGAGGTTTCATGTGTAACATCTGTGATCTCAAACAGCCAGCTGTCGTCAAAAATCCCGTTTACTTGTCCAACAACCTTTAGTGTCACAGAGTTTGACCAGCTCTTTTTATGATTTCATCATCTGAATTTCAAATTTAAGATCATCGAACTGAGATGCATGACTTAGTGAAAGTTCGTACAAAGATATGTTTTAGAAGCACCAGTACCAGAAAGACTTCAGAGGTTTTTTCTTACTTTTCCTTTTCTTGAACATAACAATAACAGACAGCATTACGGTCTGACTGTATCTCAAATCTATTTCCAGAATAAATCAATAACTATCGAGATTATAAATCATCAGATTGAATAAAATGAAAAAAAGAATAAAAGTTACCTCGAAAGCCAGTTCCAGTCATCTCTGAGGCGTTTCCCGCCTCATCCCCGAAAAGAAGAATACGGCACCGTGACTTTTCAAACTTTTCAGTATTCTCATTCATTTTGGGGCAACATTTTCTTATATTTCCATCAGAACTTCTAGGCATTTTTTTTTAAGTCTTGGGGAAAAGTCTTTCCGAGCCCCGAGGATGATCAACTCCGTTTTTAATACCACAAAACTGTGTTTGGGTTTTTCTTAATCGAGGAATTAAAATTCACCCTATGTTGGACTTTATTTGGTGCTCGTGTTGCAGGAGCAGCCTTCACGTCTCTGTGGCTGTGGGTGGCTCGTTTTGAAATTGAACACTTTATGAAATCAGTTTTAAAGCCGCTGTGGAGAGGGGTCTGAGGAGGGAGAGCGGTGATCCGCCGCTGCACAGAGCAGAGCCGCACAAAGCTTGATCTGATAATGCAATATTGCGTGCTGATTGGGTTTAGGAGGCGATGGAGCTCCAGACGTTTGAGCTTCCATCGGCAGATGTTTGGCTGTAACACAGGAAGGGGCGCCCACTCCGCCGGAAGATCAAACGATAGCGCCGGCTGGAAAAGGAAACAGGAAGCAGGACATGACAGACGACAAATGTCCGATTCGCTTCAGCATCCTGCCGTCACGCCAAAGTCAAATTATATTTGGGATGTATCGGGACAGACGTCTTGACTGCTGAAGGAAGCAGTCCATTTTTCATTTGTGTAATTGCTAATCGGTATAACATTTCCAACTTGGAATTTGCTTCTAATCTGGGGACGACACGCGTAGCCGGGAACAGTTTTTACCAGAGGCTACACTGTTCCTTTAAGAGGATTATTCAACTGTCTATCAGTCATGTCGCGTTAAACTAATGTTTGCAATGGCCCCTCAACGGGGGCCAGAATCCGCCTCCTCGCTCTGTAACATCAAAATAAATGTTTGCATGCTTCGGCAGAAATAAATGATTCGAGATGCTTCCCTTATCATCCACACCACCAAATCCACCCTCCTGTCTTTTTTTTCCCTCCCATAACCTTTGCCTTAAGCGAGCTCGCACACATGAACATAAACAAAAATCTATAAAATACTCCACTTTCAGTGGCATGTTGAAGGAGGTGTTATTCCTCGCCTGCAGCAGTAGATTATCTTAACCGTGGCCTGAAATCAGTTAAGTGTTTTTTTTTTTCCTGCTGTCTTAAAATAAGCACCAACTTTCTTTGATCACAGCAAAGCAAAATGCTAACAGCTGTGCCTAAACATGACACAACTCGCTGCTTCTTTACAATTTAATGGCACATGTAATCTATGGCAGCTTCGAATTTGTTTGCTTTACAGCTTTATGAACACCAGGGAGAAATAAAGCTTAAGGAGACGGTGCAGGTTGGAGGGATGCTGGGTCAGGAGAAGCGTGGTACTTCCAACTGCTCTTAAATCACACACCTTGACATCTGGAGCTGACCCATTAGCATCAGAGAGAGACAGACAGTGATTGAAATGAAACTCAGACGGCCTCCGGTTCTCCCCTATCAGCCCACGTGAAAAATAAATCTTTCAGGTCACAATCCAGTCGATTCCGAGTCAATCCGCCATAATTGGTCGGCGTCAGATGGCAGCAGAGCTGAAATGTATCGCGCGGCGAGCCTGGAGGAGTCCTAATTGGTGTCAGTTCAGGCTGCAGCAGTGCTGCAGGAATACAAGTCCGCCCCGCCGGCTCCTCTGACCGCCCGCTCTCAGCAGCTTATAGCACTCGGTGTGCACAGTTTTCCCCCTTCGCCTCCCTTTTTCTCCGTCTTTTCTGATCTGGGAGCATTTCCTGAACTTTGGAATCAAGTACGGCGTCAATTTTTCCAAAAAATAGGGGACTCTTTTCCACCTGTGATCTGAATACATGTGAAGCCTTTTAACAACAGGTACCATCAAGATGTAATGGTTGAATTGAAAAAATATTCACTTTAAGTACTCAATTTAAGTTTTTTTTTAACATCTGTCTGCATATATATTAATGGTTTGTACCATAATTTAGTCAAACCTTTTTCAGTGACCTACAGGGTGTCCCAAAAACATCATTTTAAAAGCAGTTATCTTGAAAACTACCAAGTCTAGCTCAATGAAACTGAACAGTTTAGGTGTTGAGCATCACAAGAAGCCTTCCTCTTTACATTTTTGGTACCAAGTCCAAATTTGTTCACTGGTTGGTGAAGTTTTTCCAAATTTTGCATTGAAAGCACGCCGCACAGTCTCGGGTGACTGTGGGTGAGCATTTTCCAAGTCGCAAAACGACTTCTTTTGAGAGTGAACAGCATGGGTCCACCCAAAACAGAACAAAAATAAAACATTAAATATAAAATCTTGATCTGTTTTCATACATTCTGTGAAAAATTGAGGTTATTTCAACAAGAAATGCCAAAGTTATTGGCCTGCGAAATGATGTCAGATTTTGTATATGCGTTTGACCTTCCAACAGACATTAGTTCTCTTAAGGTGTGTGGGTTTTTGTGTGAGTGGGTGGGTCCTTCACTAGCCCTCTTTGACAGCGTGATTAATGGGTGAATTCCCGATTCTGTCTAAGAGGACCAAAATCACCAATGTGAAACATGAAAGGAGAAGACAGTGAAAGAGACGAGACAGTGATGGGTGCAGTGTGTGTGGTGTGGTGATGAGCTGTAGTTTACGAAAATGGAGGTGTGGGGAATTGTGTTGCTGACATCCTAAGATGAGACTGACAGATATAAAAGGGAAAAGAAGTACAGAAAAACTGTCTGTCTCAGTTTAAGTCTTAATTTTGAGCTAACTCAGAAACTGAATTCAGATAAATGGGCTTTATTATGCCGTTTGAGTTATTTGTTTAATTTCAGTCTGTAATTCAACTGAAAATATTCATGTGGAAGACATTTCAAGACATTTCATTTTTTTAGTTCATTTTCACTCTGAAGTTTACAAGTTCCCATCGGGAAGTAACAACTGGAATACACCTGAAGTGGGATTTCTTACTTGGAGACACCACACCTACCTTCACTTTAGCATCAACATCCGTTACCTGCGTCAACAAAGCAAACACTGAGCTGATTCTACTGTTCATAACATTTTTTTACTCACAGTGAGTCAAATATACTCAAAGTATTGTAAAACATCAAGTAAAACATTAGATTATTGATAAAAGATGAGCGTTTCAGACAAGTGATGATAAAGAAGACGTAAATCTATTTGAGCATACCTTTGAATTAATGCATAAATGACTATTACATGAGCTCTCGAACACTTACGAACAGAGAAGAAGAAGGCATCCTTTTCTAATAACCACCTGTTGTATTTAATACATTTAATTGCACATGATGGATCCAGATTGTTTGTAAATGACCTTTTATCCCTTCTTAGACTGAAGGGCAGCAACAATTTCTCTAGAGTCATTAATGATGTCTTTCCTCCTTGACATTGTGTTAGCAAACACCAGCAACCCTCCGATACTTGTACTGATTTTAGAGGACGCCAGACATGCTAATGATCAATTAATCAAAAGCATTTAATTAGGAGCCCCTGCTTCACACAAGACACGAGTAATATATCACGTCTTGTTGTTTATCTGAGGTTGTGTTTAATATCAAGACCAAATACATGCAACACATTAGAACAAAAAAAAAGCAACACTTTTTATTTTTTTACATAACTGTAAGCTTTTGGCGGTGCCGCCGTTTCTTCACAAAATGGCCTGAATATTAATTCCATCATCAATATGAATGCCAGTGTCTGGAAATTCCCCAGATTGGTATCAGATCAAAATAAACCCCAGCTACAAAGCTTTCTTTTTTTTGTTCCTGCTATTAGAGCCTCTGTGGTTCATCATCGGCGGCGGCGGCGATTCGTTATTTGTTTTTCGTAGCTCAATCACATCACACTAAATCAAGGAAAATGACTAAATGAATCTGCTCTGTCAAAATGACTCACGGTGAAAATGGTGAACTCGGCATGAGGCGGCGAGGTGTCAGCTGCTCAAAGGCGAAAATAATGTACGCTTCATAACCGAAGGGATGGGGACGCCTTCCTGCACGTGCAGCCACTTGTTCCTGGAAAACGCTTCAAGTGAAGGAGTTTATTGTCTCCATCAATTACAAATATGAACAAAACATTTGTATTAAATTGCTGACTGCCTGTGAGCTGGAATTTAGTGTCTTTGTGTTGTAAATATTGAGTGGAGTGGAGGCAGGGGTTTGGATTTCCACATTACAGGAGTGTGTACCCTTGGAGCCTCGTAGCCGTGGGCACTTGGTATCTTGCCTGAGGAAAGGAAACCGGCTCGATTCATATCGTGTCTCTCATTAAGTCGCAGCACAGCCACATCATCATATCATAAGGAGCCACTCGGGTTAAGCCAGCTCTTGTTTTGTTTTGTTTTTTTATTTCACTCTCCACAGTGTGATGTGGAATATAAAATACTGATATGGACAGAATAAAAACGAGTCACATTTGAAGTGATACCTCATGTTTACCCGCCACTTCTGAGGTTAAATGAAGCCCTGTATCATCCCGTTACAGTTCACATCAGATCGGTGTTTTTGGCTCGTGCAGACTAATCAGTAATTTCGCTGCAGCTCTGCAGTCACTTAAGTGGCTCCCGTGCACCATCTCTACTTGCCCTTTGACCTCTGCTCTCAATAGGGGACATTAATTAAAGGCTGATTTCTCCTGCAGACTCCCCGCAGGATTAAATATTTCATCACCTCGCCACCCAGCGCTAAACAGGAGAGCTGTGAGGAACTGGGACACACCCACCGCGAGGCAGAGGAGGATTTTTTCTAATGACACTGCAAGCACCTCGTGATAAACTGGAGGGTTAAAGAGCATATGCTGTACACACAAGGGGATACTTAATCATCCGCTACCAACCACGGGGAGCAATTGATCATCTCCGGGGTTGTTTGTGCTGCGACTACACGGCTTAAGAGCACAGCCACAAGAGCGCAGATATTTTTTTTTTTTTCCCTACTTGTTAATAATAATGTGGGTTGAGGAGAGATGTTCAGGGTCGTTTAAGCCTCCCACATGCTGCCCGGCTCCGCTCGTTGTCATTTGGTACACTTGAGGAAATAAACTGAGCCTGAGTGAACAGGAAGATATGCAGTAATGATCAAAATGATTATTTGTGAAATGGACTGCATTGCCAACTATTTAACCATCGGGAGCAGCTGGAGTATTTGCGTCGATGCGATCTTTGATTGCTTTTCCTTTTCAAAGCTGAACTGAAGTAAAAGAAATGATTTCCTCTTTGGCTCAATTTCATCTTTATACTCACATATAAATATCTGAAGTGTAAGTAAAGGTTGGCAACTCAAAGTTTTCATCCAATGCTCATGTATTCATTAAAAAAAAAAGCTTTTTTGATTGGTTTTTATCTTTGCTTCGTTTTACACTTTAGATGTAAGTGGATTAGGAGAAAAAGCAATTAAAGGTTGGAGATGTTTGAACAAACGGAAAGGGTCGACTAGATTTTGAAAACACACGACTGAAAGGTGCAACCTCCGAAGCCCACGAGTGGGAAATCCCACTCCACTGGAGAAGGAGAGATTCCCACCCAAGCTGACGGTCCAGTGACTTCACTCGGGTCACCGGCAGTGGTTCATCTTCCTGTTTTCAGAGTCGAGTCCACGAGTGATGCTAAAACAATTCATTCATTGTTTGGTCATTGTAAAGAGAATTTCTGGTAAAACAGCAAAATAAAATCAGAAAAAGATCCACCAAACCTTTAACTTCAGAAGAAAACAACACGATCTTTAATATCTTTTAACATGTTAATGTCAGTGTTCAGTCATTTTGAGCAAAGATCTGAGTCTGTGGTGTGATGCAGATATGAAAAAAAAAGGTTTTGTAAAGGCAAACATAAGTTATGTGAATCTGCTGAAATGGCTGCGAGTAATTAGTTAATGTACTTTTGATATTTGGCCATCGCCATGGTGGGTTTTTGGAGCCAGAAGGGCATGGAGGAGTCTCGTCCGAGTACCCAAGGACACTCCGCGAGTCCACTAAGTAGTTGGCACAGCGCTTGATTTCCAAACGTGGCCTTATTTATGCAGAACTGTGAGCCAGTTTAAACTACCATTAAAAGTACGGACCAAGGTCTGCATTCAGCTTTTTTTTTAGTGGTTCAGTACCATAATAGTCATATCTCATGGGAAAGTGTACCCTAGTTCAGTGGTTTTCAAAGTGGGGCCCATGGCCCGCTGGGGGGCCGCCTGGGGCCACTAGGAGGGCCTCAGAAAATTAGTAGGAAACTCGGCAAAAAAAAAAAGTTCAGCAACAATGTGTGTTCAAGTTGTCCTTGGAACTCATTGTTGTCTTTATTAAAATCCTTTATAGTATATTTTGTGTCTGTTAAGTTTCTCTGGTAAAAAGCAGCAAGTTGTTGTTTTCAGTAATAATTATCACCAAAACTGGCTGGTGTTCTCATGTCTGTGGGTTTGGGGGTCCCGGTCAGGAAGCTGGAAAAGTTTGGGAACCCCTCCCCTAGCTGACGTGCAACACTTTGATAGAAACTTCCTTTGGAGACGAGTGGATGCAGTAAGACTCAGGTCTGCAGCCGTCCACCTTCCTGGACACGTTTGAGATGAGCTCAGGTCAGGTTTTTTTTTCTTTTTTTGTCCGTTCAGAGTTCGATTTACTGCATAACCTGTGAACCTCGCGGGAACGCAGGAAGGATGTGACATGTGCAGCCTCGTCAGAGCTGCACAGGAAAGTCTGCGGTGCGTTTATGATCCCCAGCTCTGGCTGGAAAAGCTTGCACTGGTCTTTTCTTTTTCTTTTAAGATATTCTGCACTTAACTTCTGTTGACAGCTGTGCTCTCCAGCTTTTATCATTCTCTTATTTGTATTCCATTAGCACCTACACGCACACGTTTTACTAAAAGCTGGCAGCAGCAACGTCTTTTTATTTTGTTGTTTCAAGCCACTTACTGCCTCTGTAACCTGTTACGACCAGTATTCACTTTAAAACAAGATAATTGCATATTAAGGCAATTGTCCAATAAATGTAATTTACAATAAGGTTTAGCTTTTCAGATGGTTTTATGTCATGTCTGTAAATTCCTCATTTCCTAATTTGAAGAAACTTCTAAAGCCCACTTTTAATCGGTGTGTCTACACTTGTGTTTCTCTGCACACACATTTCTTTTTCATTACTTTTTCCACCAGCAGTGAGTGGGAAAACTTGGACGTGTTTTATTCTGCCTGCATAATAAGGCTTGTATTAAGGCATGTACAACACAAATAAAACACACCTGAATGCGGCGCTGCATAGACAACAACATCTCCTCCTTTGAGCGCGAGAAAACCCCTCGGCAGTCTGGAGACTCTTTATTTTTTTGTGCATATGATTTTCTTAGAAAAAATACGGTAATAAACTGAGGAATAAAACTCCTTAAGGATCCATTCTTCCCAGTAAACGTATTTATTCATCGAGCGACGTACACCGTCTAACATAAGTCACTAATGTTTCACTGGACCATCGATTCGCTCTGGCATCATTCTGACGAGCTTCTATAACATTTATTTCCATCTGGAGCTTCATTCATTTTTCTTCAAGATCTTGTATCGATGATGGAGGAGTCGAACCGCTACGTTAAGTCTTCTCCAGCGCGTCCCAGAGGTTCTCAGTGGGGTTAAAGTCTGGACTTTAGTAGCCGATCCATGTATGAAGATGATGTTTTGTGCCTCCTGAACCACAAATTTAGACCGATCAATCCTGGTATCGTCATCTTGGAATATCCTCATCCCGTCAGGGAGAAAAAAATCAAAAATTTGACGGAATAATCTGGTCATTCAGTATGTTCAGGTCAGCTGATCTCGTAACTCAACCTAGACCAGATCGTAGCCCCGCCCCCTCAGGTTTGTACGGTCGGCCCGAGGCATGATGGGTGCATCACTTCATCTGCCTGTCTTCCTACCCATCGCTGTTGAACTCTGGGTAAATCTGGACTCTTCGAGCCACATGACCTTCTCCCATCGCTCCAGAGTCCAACCTTTATGCTCCCCGGTAATTTAATGTCTTTTTTTTCTGATTAGCCTCACTGATGAGGGGTTTTCTTAAGGCCACACAGATGTTCAGGCCCAATCCCAGGAGTTCCCTTCACATGTGGAAACGCTCTTACAGTCAATATTAGACATAGTTGTGAGTCCCAGTAATGTTTTTTATGATTTGTTTTTACCAAACCTTTAAGTCATTGACGATCACTTAAACAATCAAGATTTTTTTCCAACCACATGACGGTTCCTGGCTGTCCTTCCACTTTTAATAAAGCGTTGGCCCAGATGTTTTCTTTGCTTGATGCATGCCAATAATTTGATCCTTCAGAAACAGACTAACATCATTTCCATGACCACACGGCGGTTTAAGAACCGAGAAGCTACTCACTGCATCAGTTAGAGTTGAAACAGTTGTTGCCAGCTGAACTATAATCGTCTGACAGGAGGCTCTTACCTGTTTCATTAGTTCATTCTGGGTGATAACTCCTGCTTTGGAGGCAGTTTAACTTCCCCCCTTTATCGGGTATAATAACTGGGTTCTCTGGGCGTTTTGAAGGTGCAGCGCTAGTCCTGAATCACTTGCTGCGGCAGCTGTAAGCAGACTCTTTGTCACTCAGTGACTCAATAGATTTACCAGGTGGATGTGGGACGCATACTAACTTGACCCTCTCTAAGACAGTCAGTCTCCCCCTCCAGCTAAGTGGCCAGCTCAGAGACAATGTCATCTCTGTCAGAGGCACACAGAGCTGCAGTTTTGATGTAGCTCAACACAAGACTCGAGTCCAGAGGAAGTGGATGGGGGGGGACAAAAAAAACGTGACCATTTAAGTTGCTGAATGATGAAAAAGCCAGCTCAGATATCTCCCACTGTATCTTGTTTCTGTCAGCTTACAAGGGACTTTTTTTCCAGAGTGTTTTTGTCGATTAATTAAAATCACTGAATGAATAAATGAAGTTGTAGAATGAGAATCACATCCAAAGGATCTTTTCCAAAAACTTGATTTACACTGGGAGTTGGAGCTCCGTTGGAGCTAATCTTAAAGAGCCCAATTCTGCTTTTTGCAAAGAAAACTGTCAAAAAAAAAAAGGAACTGCATTTCTTATTTCCAATAGCATTTTCCAAGTGTCTGTTGGAGTGGATTGACTCTGTTTGCGTTCCCTGTTTGCAGCGCGTACCAGGTGGTGGTGGAGGAGGAACGTCCACGCAGAGCACGGGGCACGGCAGAGATCCTGCGGTGCTACCCGGTCCCCGTCCACTTCCAGAACGCCACGCTTCTGAACTCCCAGTACTACTTCACGGCTCAGTTCCCGGCCGCCGGCATCCACTCGCCCCAGCCCTTCACCGTGGGCGACAACAAGACCTACAACGGTTACTGGAACGCCCCTCTGCTGCCACAGAAGAGCTACAGCATCTACTACCAGGCCGTCAGCACCGCCAATGGGGTGGGTGCACGCTCCCTTCTATTAGTACTATCATTATTATATTTATTCCTGCCAGTCGGTGTTGAAGGAAAACTGCACCCTGGCACCCAGTCAAACTTTATTTTTAAATGTGCTGATCAGTTGCTACATAATTTCTTGTAAAAAAAAAAAACACTCAAAGGTTTGAGTGTGATGCTGTACTTTGGAGGTGTTTGTGCTGAAATATCTTCACCTTGTATTGCTCAACCCTTCTACTTCTGTAAAAAAAAAATATATATATATATATATATATATATATATATGTGTGTGTATGTGTGTGTGTGTGT
>JAOWBL010069773.1:0-19040 GCA_028564865.1 Zenarchopterus dispar
ATATATATATATATATATATATATATATATATATATATATATATATATATATATATATATATATATATATATCCACTCTCCTTTATCCACACCTGTCCTTTTCTCTTTTTTTTAATCTTTATTTGCCAGTATATATCTCACGAGAACCACTGAAATTTATCCTCTGCTTTTAACCCATCACTAGTTACACTTGGAGCAGTGGGCTGCTGCAGCACCCAGGGAGCTGTTTCCTGTCTGTTATTATGGTATTTCTGTTATTTGTTTACCAAATTGTACTCCATGAACTCACTAGCGCTTGTTGTTTTTTAATTGCCCCCAATTATCTGACTGTGGATACATTAATTTAGTTTTGGTACCATGTTATCTGACCTCCTCTTCGAGCTTTTGATACTGTAAACTCTGAGTACTGGAAGCTGCTGGGAGCTTTTCAAACTCACAGTAAAGTATTTCTCAGATTATTATGAGAGATGTTTTATGTCTTCAAACAGAAAAAGAAAATGTAGATTTCATCTGCACAGATCTCACAGCGTTGCTGCATTTTTTAAAAACTGTTGCAGAAGCTGTCAAAAGCTATAAGTATAAAGTCACAAGGGAAACATCTGATGTTTTGTGTAAACTGAGGGACAGATTCCAGAGACACATAACCTGATGCTCAGAGGCGTATCAGTCCATTATCTTTTATAAGGAAGCACATTTGCAGCAGCTGAGGAGCGCCGTCATGGCTTACTGCACTGTGCCAAGCCAGCTGTGTCCTGTGGGCTGACTCGGGTTACACTTCTTTCATGTAAGGGGCCCCTCGTATGAGATAGCTTTGTAATCAGCTCTCTTCAATTATGCAGCTCTGAGCAAGATAAGATTAACACATGACATGCAAATAGTTTCTTTTCCTGTAAGACTATTTCTGAGAACTGCGGTGAAAACCGTTGTCTCACAATGTTCCATTCATCTTCATCTCGCTCACCCTTTACGACATTTTCAGGAAACAATAAAAGCGATAAGAGGAGGGAAATCATCTATTCAGATGTCTTTAACACACCAGCCACTTACAGATTTTAAAATGCTGGTATACATGCGTATATACAGTCTTAAAGCACCGTTGGAACTTTACATGCTGCGGTCAGACACAATTAACACTGCGGAAGGGCATTAAGCACTGGATTAATGAATCATTCTTCAAATGGGCCTTGTCATCCACAACATTTAATAATGTGTTTGACTCGACTGATCTCTGAACCGCTCATCCAGCCAATTCTGGGGTGATCAGGATGCATTTAGATAACGTCCTGCACATGAGATCTTCATCTGTTTTGGCTTGAGGAACTCTTTCAAGTAGCTGCGTCCTTTACTTTTCCTCCAGTCCTCCTCATTAGGAAATGGGCCTTTGAACCTGCTAAACCCATTAAAAAATCCCAGTGAATTGTCTATATAAACGAAGATCAAAGACCTGTGCCTCGTGGCATCTTCATATCTGTTCATAACCTCTAACGCTGCTCTCCGTCTGCTCTGTGGATCACTCTGGCAGAACTAAAGTCAACTTTTATGTCTCACTACTTTCTGATGTTTATCTATGGATTGATGTTTGACATGACTTTTTTCTGTTTCATTTTAAACCTCACTTTCATTTTCAGTCACTGCTTTGTTAGGTTCAGTGCTTTAAAAAACTATAAAATTAAGATTAGGAACATATTTCCTTAAAATAAACACTCTTTTCAATGTGTATTTATGGTAAAATTCTCTTTTTAGTTTAGTTCAACAGCCAAAAACACACACTGAGACGGGAACAAAACAAAGATCTGAATGAAAGCCTCATTTGTGTTCATGTAATTGAGTAAACTGATTTCTTTTTAAAATGCTCACTAAAGATAAGTTATTTTATTTGAAGAGAGCGGACACTGTAAGATGGGGTTTGTTTTGAGGGCTTCAGGTTAATGTTTTGTTTTCTAGGCTCACATGTTTGCTGGATCGATGGGTAAGTTGTGAGGGTACGGAGATGAGGAGGAATAAAGGGAGCCAAACGTTCTGACGCTGTAGCTGTCTTTGTGTTGCTTACCAACCACCCAGTATCAATCGTTTCTTAACACCGACAGCATACACAGTGTTGCACTAGTTTCACAGCTTTCCACAAGATTGGAATGGTTTATATTTTTTCAAGAACTGCATGTTCTTGGTTTTACTTCTTAGAGACACAAGACATGAGAGAGCTTGTGGAGGGAGCTGAATCTTGTCCGGAGCATCCCCGACCTCCATTTCTCAGTTTATAAACGTCTATGTGGCTAACGGGCAGTTTTTCGTTCCTCATACCCATCTGGGCGGCATGGATGTTACGCCGAGGTCACCTCGTGTTGTAGTTAGTGTGTTCATTAGTGCTGCAGCTTTGATGTGGTTGAAGTGTGTGCCGTCTGAGACAGGACGTAATCACCATTTAATGATGAAGGCATTCATTTACCCAGTGACCTTTCATAATGTCAGAAAAACAGAAGCTTTTTTTAATTGGCAAAATACTGAACTCAACAGCTTTGTACGGTGATGAAAATTAAAGTAGGTGTTTCTGTTCATTTAGATCACAGCAAACTTTATCAATCTCATTTTTGCACTGATTGGGCTCTGTGTAGCTAAATGGTATGAAAACAAGCCAAGACAGTAAGAAATGAGTCTTACAGCCCAGGAAAGAACATATTTTTAGGTGGAGGCTTTTTTTTTTTTAACCCCCAGCTTGTCATATGAGAAGACCAAAAATCTCTCCCTTGTTTTGTGTCTGATTTGAACTAATAAAGCTGCAACTGTATGTGTCCATGTGTAACTGTGACAGATGGGTGTGATGAAATTGCACACAGCATACTGGGCTTCCTCTTCTTCCCTTGCTCTCCCCCTCATCTCTTGCTCCTTTTCTCTGTGAGTGTATACAGATTTGGTTTGCCTGTCAGAAGGGTTTGATCAAAAGTACTCCTTTCTTTGAAGTGACACAGCTATGGTGAGTTTTTCTTCTGTTGTTTAGGCCAGGATAGTGAAGAGGCTGCTCTTAGAAAAGCTGGAACGGTCTGTGGGTTTGCTCCATTTCCACATGTGGAGCAAGACTGCAAGGTACGCCTCTGCAGGAAAGTATAAGGTTGTTTTCTTTTGTCAGTATATATCACAACCTTTAGATCCATACGTGGTTATAAATACCACTCCACATCACTGTGCACACACGTAAACACAAACACTTAATCCCCTCCTGTTACATTTTCTAAAGTCGACAGGTGCACTTTCTCATCTGTGCTGTTTGCCACACTTGGAGGTGAAGAGGACAAGCCGGTTCTGGACACGAGGAGAATGTTATGAATTTATGAAGGCAGCCAGAGGAGTCTCAGAGAAACGGCGTTGCAAGAGCCCGCTGTCTTTCTGTTTTTCACGAACCTGTCACTGCTGTTGGATGAATTTTTCATCTTGTTATTTTTTTTTTCTCTCAAAAAAGAGATTGATCACACGCTCTGTGATCAACCTGCTCGCGTGACAGCCGGCCTGTGTGACAGCACACTGTCACATCCCACCCCGTCTATTTTGAAGACAACCCAGCCTGTTTTCCTCCTCGTATGCCCTTTATTTTTGTGAGTTTGCACGTACAGTAGCTTTCTTTCAAAGAACTTCCCACTTTTGTCTCACAATGAGGCATCTCATCAGAACTGCTTTCAGCAAATCTCTTGGCTGTCTCAGAGCGAGGAAGGCAGCGTCTGCATGACAGAGTAAACACTTTCAAGAGCTTGTGAATAATTTGTATGTCAGATTTTTGCTGTGGTTGTCACTGTTTGCATGGATGAGGCTTTTTTCTTCCTTTCTCTCTTTTCCTCTCTTCTTTTTCTTTTTTTCTTTTTTTTGGTCATCTAACATGCCGTTTCATCCAAGCATATGTATGCTGAGCCCCTGTATGATGCCAAGACATGTCTGTGTGTCATGCACAGGCATGGCCTAATTTCTTGGTGCATGAAGCTATACCTAGGAACTTTATAGAAAACCTCTTTCAAGCCAGAAAAATAAGTACCTCAAACTGTATTGTTGCGATTGGATGAAAGGATGATATTCTTTATGACTGCACATGCTTGCTTTGTGAACATTATGAATTTCTCAGGTCTAAATTTGAGGACTCTTCCTACAGTATATTCATCAGTTTACAGATTTAAGATGACACCAAACCCCCTTTGACTTTCATGCTTCTTCATCCCTCTCTTCGTTTTCTTCCTCCTGGAGGCCTTTAGGGAGAGCAGCTGAGTCACTCTCTCCTCCCTGTCTTCATCCTCAATCTGCTCTCGCTGCTCCGCCCTCCAGCTCTCCAGCTTGCTTATGTTTTCTCTCACTAAGCCATCATCACGGGAGCTGACAACCTGTGCCATTTGCCAAAGTTTAGCATTAACTCCCTGCAGGGCCTCAGGTTAGATGTTTTTTTTCCCTCCACATTTAGCAGGATCTCTCTCTACATGGTTGCGGTTTCAATGTTATCATCCATGTGCTTTTTTATTTTATTTTATTTTTTTACTGGTGTTAGTTAGGTTTGTTGGAGCTGCAGCAGCACATTTACTGATGGAGTCTCTCTGGTCTTGAGGTCCACACCAGAGATAGATGAAAGTGGAGCTGTCACCCACCCAGATAGTCTCACACATGTACGACTTGCACGTTTACAGTCCATGTTCAGCTCCAGTGCCTCACGTTTGATGAGTCTGTTTGTAATGCTTTTTTCCCCATAGCTCTGTCAGAGTGAATAATCACTCAGAATCTTCCCTTACAAACACTATCGGTTTTCCTCTAACACTTTGTAACCTCGATCTATAACTTTATCTTTCATGCTGTGTTGCTTTCTTGTTCCTTATAACTGGTTGAAAGCATTCTTGGTCTCCTTTTTAATTTTTTTAACTCCTTTGTTATTTTTTTTTAACGTGGTCAGCATCTTCATGTGTACCTCTCTTTTTTCCCTCCTGTCCCCAAACAGCCCGACGTCTTGCCTTCTTTTAACAAGAGCCTGTTGTTGCATTAGTTAGTCTCTCAGAAGACGTGGCACAGATACAGATTTCACTACTTTTCTGCTTCAGCTCCGAGGTATAAACAGGAGCTGCCTTCCTGACAAAGCATCACTATTTAGAGACACAAGTGCAGAATGACGGTTGGATGAATAAATTAGTAAATTAACAAATCATTGGCTGTCTCTGCATGTGAAGGCAGAGTCAAGATTGTGGCACTGAAGTTTAAAGATTAATCAACATTTAGTTGCAGTGAGACTCTCTGTGTCTCTGAGCCATCAAAGCAGCAGTTTCAGTGCCAACGTTGTTGCTTAAGATACTTTAATTGCCTCAGAAAGCTTTCAGTAATTAACACTGTTGGATAATTACAGCAGACTCCCAAATGATGCTATTTACATTATTAGCTTTAAAGAATTACTCAGAATGCATGTTGCAAAATTACTCTTTTGTAATGTAGAAATAACTAAAGGTATTTTATGGTTATTTGATTGATACTCAGAGCTGTGGTCTGCTTTTGGTGGAGACTGCTCGACTGTCAACCATCCCACTTTCACAGCTCTTTGCATGTGCTGGCTGCAGCAAGATTAAAGCTGGGTGGAGGAGAGACGGGAAGTGGACTGAGCAGTGTGGCTGCTCCCAAAGGCACATTCCCAAACGCCTGGGATTAGAGGGTAGGACACTGAAGTAGGCCATTCAAACAGGCTCAGCTGAAGTGTGGACAGCAGACCAGGACACCGACAGCAGGACTGCCCAGAACATTTCATCATCAGCGTGTTTTTACATTGTAATCCCAGGCTGGCCATGGCGCCAGCTGCATATGTGTCAGACAGGGATAATTACAAGTCGAGGACACTTGTGGATATTTTCATCTTGATGCCCAAGAATCGGATGTCGCATGTGTCCTATTTTATCAGACGCTGTATTGTGGTTGAAGCTTGTTCCTTCTAACACCCTTCTGTGTCAGAAACATAACAGAGATATACCAAAATCAACCCAGAAATGGAACAACGGGTCAAGAAAATGGATGGATGGATATACCAAAATCAGAAGCATTTGTCTGCATTTTAGAAAGAAGTGACTTAGCAGATAGATTAAATGTCACCAATGTGATACGTTTCAATCTGCAGTTGATGTAATATTCACACAGAAGTGATCATGCGTGTTAGCGTGAGCTTTTCCAGAAGTGATTGATGAGTATAAATGTGAATTTAGATAAATTACTTTCTTTTAAGCATAAAAGCACATACCCTAGAAAACCAGAAACAAGTGTCTCAAATTAGAGTTAAATAGATATTGAGCTTGCAGAAATAATCAAGCCTTTTCATAATGAAATGAATATGCTTTGAGAGATTCAAAGTTGTGTAGAAATGCATTTGAGTGTGTAGAAGAGATTTGTAAAAAACAGTGGTGTCACATAAAAGCCCAAAGGAAACAGAAGTGCTTTTGTGATCATGTTTTCGCAGCAGCGCTTCTGTTTCTGCCCGTGATGCCATTTAATTATTCAGATGATCCTCACAATGTGATGTGAAATCCTGGCTACATTCAAATTTTCAAAATCTCAGATGGGAAAAATTTATTTTAGAGAAGCAGTCGAGATGGATGATGAAGAGGCTTTCGGACCAGGATTTAATGAGATCCACGATATGAAGCGACATGGTACAAAACAGCAACACGGCATTACTGATTCCCTCCTTCTCGGTGCAAATGATGAGCCCATGCAGTCATTGAAGGGAGGAGAAGATCAGGAGTGAGGAAGAGGTCAAGAATGCCTTCCAGCGTTTGGTTACAGTGGAGGAGCAGAGGAAAAAGCTTGTTCTCTTTCCCATTTCAACTCCTCAGTTTTTAATGCCTTACTTCACATTTTATAGCAATGTTGCAGTCAGCTTAACAAGTGCTCTCAAGGTATCACTTATTTATTATATCCAGAAGCTCAGTTGCTCTTTAGAACGGCTGAGGCCTTCGGACTGGAGCTGATCTCATCGGACGATGTTGTCTTTGGGTGTTTTGAACCTTATCTGTGATGCTGTCCAGTTGGCGGGTCGACAGTGGTGGCCGAATCACTGCCCATCAGCTCCAGCACTCTTCCTCCCTTTTGTGCCAAAGTCAAAAAGATGCTCTTTATGCTCCTTCCCTAGTCACGTGTATTTCTGTCTTTGCTCCTTACCTGAGTGCTGAGTGTTCACACAGACTTCACCACAGCACCCCACGTCTACAAGACTCCCTGAGCCCCTTATGAAATGTCGGTAACATGCTTGGATCAAGAATAACGCAGCTCACAGTACCACAACACTCCTCTCAAACATGTCTTTGTAGCTCTCTTCATGTGGGGTAGAGAGACGAGAGCCACTCAGTTCCACTCTACCTTCATTTTACACGAAATATAAATGATTTGAGATCTGACCTTGAGCTACTATGCAAATGTAAATTTGAACACAAATTACACTCAATAATACTTGATGCATCTTACTGTCACATGAGAGCTCATACAGTAATCTAGCTCTGCCCACAACAAAACCAACTGGCAATCTAGCTTTTTTTCACTCAATTATACTTTCCTCATCTGCTGTTTGTCTGTGAGCAGTCAGTGCTAATCACTCATTTATCCACAATATCATCACAAGTCATGCATTGAACTGGCCCAAGTTGTTAAAACACAGCACTACAGATGGGAATGCTGAAGCAATGTATCAGCCGGTCGCAGCAGTCGACAAAGTCCCATCATCATCCATCCGTCACTTTTTGGCTTAATGATCTGTGGGCTTCGTTGTCACACTCTTCTTTTGCATTTTGTGATATTTTTAAGAGGCTAATTCACAGAGGCTTATCAAGTATTTTTATAATGCATGTTTTGGTGCAGGATAATGTTTTATTTAAAAAAAAACTCCCCCAGCAGTAACTTCAAAATATATATATGCAAGAGGAGACGTGGGACTTCCTGGATACAAACCATCTCACAAAGCACTGAAAGCTTCAGAGTTAAGTGAATTGCATAGGTGCAAATTAAAATCTGCTGTTTATAGAAAAGCAGAAAGGAGAGCAAAGGGGAGAAAGTGTGTCAAAGACATTTAGTCGGCACGGCTGTACAAAGACGAGCGTGGTGTCGGTCGTCTCATGCAGTGTATTTGTCTCCTCCCTTCTCCTCTTCTTCATTTGCACCATTTTCTCCTCAGCTTTAGGTTGTTGTGGTGTCACAGCTTCAGGTGGCCGGTCTTTTTTAAGAGCAGGCAGCACCCCTGACAACCAAAGTCACCTCCACAGTATACAGTATGAGGTGTCACTAGACAAGCTGTGCATGCCTCTGCATTAGGACATTTCATCGAGCACGTGTGTTCAAGGTGAAGCATCCGCAGAGTCTCCTTACCTTGAAAGATGAGGATTTTTTTTTTTGGTATATTATTTTATCCTTGAATAAAGAGGACATTTTTCAAAGCCATTGAGTAACTGCTAAATGTCAGTCAGAATTGTTTTCATCTAAGATCAACAACATGGAGCTGCTGATTGTTTAACTTTGTTTGCTCCAGGTAAGCTCCCACCTCAGGTCTACTTTTGAATATGATAAACTAATTTGTTTCTTAGTTTGTCACAAAAAACATCTTGAGAGGAGAGAACATTTCTGGGATTTCATTGAGGTAGACATAATTTATACAGCTGGATTTAAAAGTCTGAGAGCAATAAAGTGGCTTTATGTTTATTTTTGCAGCAACAAGGGATCAAATAGTTCATGAAAATGTGGAGGGGGCTCCACAAATGAAGGAACTACTGAAAATTACAGCACGCTCTTTGATCCTGGCAGGTCTTCTTTTTTCTTTGTGGCTCTAGTGGCCTTTTTTTTAACAGTAAGTAAACAAAGGAGACAAGGAGAGACAGCGAGGTAAAGGGCCATGGCCTGGGACTCAGACCTGGTCTGCAGGAGGACTGTAGCATCTGTGATGGAGCCCTTGCTTGACCAGCTGAGCTTCTGGTGCCCTGACAAAATTTCTTTTTAGATTAAACATTTCTTAGTTCGTTGAATGTCCTACAGGACTAAAAAGTTACTCCTCAATGCCACCAGGCTCCTCTGATAAAAACTGCAATTTAACCTGACAGAACATGATAGATGCTGGTTCACTAGCGCTTCAGCCAGGGGCGGGCAATCCTGGTCCTCGAGGGCCGGTGTCCTGAATATTTTAGACGGTCCCCTGCTTCAACACACCTGATTCTAATTAAAGGTCATCATCACCAGTTTATCAAGGTCTGCAGAAGTCTGTGAATGCGACAGTCATTTGTATCAGGGTGTGCTGGAGCAGGGAAGCCTCTAAAACCTGCAGGACACCAGCCCTCGAGGACCAGGATTACCCACCCCTCAGTGATGCCAGCTGATATACGACAACACTGAAGTAATACAATAACACAAACCCGTCCAACGAAGGTAATAGTAGACCAAAAACTCTTGTTTTTTTGTTTTTTAATTTGTTTTTGTTTTTTTTGTTTTTTTTTTTGTTAGAGCAGCTTTGTTTTGGGGAGTTTAAAGTCTTCAGTTTCTCATTAAATAGGGGTCTTATGGTGCAATAAAACTTTTTCTAAGTTCTCCTCTGCAGTTAAAATTTTAATTCCTTTATTTTTCATATATTTACATATATATATATATGGATATTTCTTTCTCATTGTGCTTACTTTGCTCAAGTCATATCCTCTAATACAAAAAAACAACAACAAAAGTCTTGTTTGATACCATTTTACTTTTATGCAGAAGATAATAAGTTGTACTGTTCCTTTAAATATAAAGTTTCCTAAATTGTCATCTTTTGATTGCTCGACAAAATGTCAGCGTCTGTGTTTAACAGATAACTATCTCTACTTAAATTAAAATAAGACAGGGCACACCATCGTTTCCTGGACCATGTAATTTGACAGGTCAGGCAAGAAATGGGCTCTTTATCTTCCAATATCCAGTTAAACCTTAAATATGTAAGTGTTAGGTTTAAAAAATTTTTGTAGATGGTTATCCAAAACCTTCTTTTTTAACATGGAAAACATTTTTCACTCAGGAATGATAGTGTCAGAAGGTGATGAGGTGATTATCCATGCTTTTATTTCTTCACATTTAGATTACAGCAGTGGCTTTTTTACTGGTCCTAATAAAAACGCTCTGCATCATCTTCAGAGTGCACAAAACACCAACGGCAGGACTTGATAGGAGGGATCACATGACTCTGGTTTTACCATCTTTTAACTGGTTTCCAGTAAGTTTTAGAGTTCATTTTAAAGTTTTGGTCCTAACTTTCCAGATTTTTGCATGGAAAGCTCCTCAGTTGAGTTTTGTCAGAGCTGTACTTGTCTTCTCTAATCCTCAGATCAGCCAGCCGGAGACTTTTAGAGACTCTGCACAGTCAATTTAAAATGTGAGGGGATCAGTCAAGCATTTTGACTCTAAAATGTTCTTCTCTTGTTTTTACATTGAACGAGTGAATAATTTTAAAAGCATGATCAGACACGCTCTAAGTTAATGAGGGCTTGATGATATTCTTTTATTTATATGTATTATTTTATGTTTTTATTTCCCTTTTATTTGGTAATGAAGCACTTGCCAAGATAAATACTTTTTACTGATTATTTACTAGTTTCTTTATCTGTCCTCCTTTTTTTTCATCTCCATGTGAGTGTTCACTCATATTCAAAGTAATACACTCTACAGATGTTTATACCGTTTTAATAATATTCCTTTCTCCTCCGTTCTTTTTGATTTTTGAATTTTACACGTTCACTTAAGCACTGGCTGGTTTACCTGCTCTGTGAACATGTGATTAAAGGCCTAAATGGTTCCAGTTGGAGAAAAACTGGTGTCTCGGCTCTGAAAGCCTTTGTGAGTGATGCCTGGAAGCCATCTAATTAGGCTTTTGACAGTTCATATTAGACTGACCATGGCTCAGTCGGCTAATCTTGTCTCGAACCTTGAGGGTGCCCAGCTGCAGGATCAATGTGAGCGTGCAGCCATCTTCTCCATCTGTCTCTCGATTTGTAACGAGCACGATTCCCAGCGTGGACAGTCAGCAGCACAGTGCCTGATCCGCCGGGTTCCATCTGTGCCTTTCAGAGATGTCTCTTCTTGGTTTATTACACAGACAGAACTTTCTCCACCTCACTGCTGTCCAGTGATGAATTATGAATGCACGTGAATTCAGCTGCGCTGCTGGCCAGGCCGGAGGATTACTTTCAATTTGCACCGCACCTCTTGCTCCCTCGCTGACTCGCATTGCTTGTCAGATTTCTGTCTCAAGGGACCTCCATGGCTGTATTAGATTTACACCTGAAACTTTAACCCTGCCAGTCATGTAAAAAGTTTAAGAAATTAGGCCCAATGGTCGCTGGGTGCACTGCATGTCTCTCACCACATGTCCTCAGTCTTCTACCTTACTTGCATCATCTCCTGTAGATACCATTTCTCATCTTAGAGAAAAGGGAAACTGCTGTGTATATGTAACGCCAGTCGTGTTGACTCCTGATAACTGCTTGCAATTGTCCCGCTTGATGAGCAAGCAGCAGGCAGTGAAACGAAAGGAGAAAGGGCAGGGATCCTTTTAATGAAGCCAGTGAGAAGGACACGAAGAGCCTGCGGGCGTCAAGAAGAATTAGATCAGACGCCACCAGATTTTCCAAGCATAAAGGAATATCTGATGGAGGGAGCTTTTTAAACATAAAAGAAACAAGGACAAAGAAAGGGCTGTAGTTATTCCTTCTGCTGTTGTAACTTAATCTTTAACATACAGGGTGACACCTGAGGGTTAGTTCAGACACCTGGGGAGTGGGGGGTAGTAGGTTTGAGAATATGTCATTTATTGAGCCGCTCAGCTTTGCCAAAGATTTTTACGTTGCCCTGCTCAGATTAAAACTATGCAGTCTTCCCATCCTTATCTCCATCTAGCTTTAACTTCAAATCAAATCTAAAAAGAAAAGTCATCTCTTGTTATTCTTTAATCTTTTCCCAGTTAGAGGTTGGAATTTCGCGTTTCTTATGTTTTCGTAAATACCATCATAAGCAGCAGTGCTTCCATCAGTCCATTATCTGTACCCGCTTCAGTCCTATTGCAAGCCGATGAAGTCAGCAGACACAGAATTATGTCGTGGGCCTTTATTTGTTGACTACTATACATATGACCAGAATGCTCAGTTTTACATAAAACATATTGAACATTCAGATGACGTAAACTGGTGCAGTAAAAAGGAAAATGCTCACTGCACAAAGTGTTTGTGTAAACTCAACTTTACGGGCAGCGGCGGACCATCTGGCCCATGCAGCACAGCAAAATAAATAAATGAATAAACATCACTTTCAGCCCCAGGCATGTATATGAGGTCTTATTAAGTTTTAACAAAGATAAAACATCTTTGCAGCATGAACTCACCAAGCTTCCTGAGAGCAATATCCTCATGGATGCATCCAGAACCATTTTCTTACATTAATCTATTAACATCGGATCTATATCATTAGAGGGGAGGGAACCATAAAGTTTGCATTTTTGCATAAGTTATTGAAAACATAAATCAGTACTTTCACAGGGGTTGGGGGGGGGGAGACAGAACAAACCACACAGTCGGAAAGCAAAGTTTGATACAAATGAACTGTAGGCTTAAAGGTTTAAAGCACCAAAAGCAAACTTGTGAAAAAAAAATAGCCCTGTAGAGGATTCAGCTTGTATGGAAGATGGATGGATGGAGGGAAAAAAATAGCCTAATATATTTCCTTTTATCTTCTTTCCAGTTAAAGAGATTGTGAACAGCAGATTATTTCTGAAGATCAGTGTCCCCAAGCACTAACACATGTTTATTTCTGTACAATGTGCGTGACCATGTTGGCTGTTTTCTCTCTCTGTGCTTGTCAGTTTCTATGATTAAATTGGGACACATTCATCTCCTGATGTATTTATTGAATCTTTGTTATATGTGACAATAGAAAGAGCTATAAAGGCTTGATGTGCGATGCTTGCCTCGTATACCCCCGTATCTGCCTCTCTTATCTGGATATGGCAGCGTGAGGGAGCGATGAAGAGACAAGCCAGTTGGCATGGAAAAGATCCTGGACTGAAGTGATGACTGGTGACAAGCAGACAGGCCAGCCAGGCAGGAGATATATACAAGCAGCCAGACAGATCGCACTCACCTCTAACTCTTTCTGACTTTGTCTTTCTGGACCTTGTATTCATGGGATTTATCCCAGGACAAACACCAAGGTGATTTTGCAGCCCAGATGAACAGCTTTAATTGCTAATTTAGAGGCGCTAACACACTGGCGGGCCATGTGAGTAAACAAAAAGTGCTCTTGTAAACTTTTTAACTGTGTATTCACAGAAAATCATTGTCAGTGGGATCGTTTTGTGTCGGACTGAGATATTTGCTATAATTTATCACTTTTCTCACTATGCATGGGGTAACCATTTATTTATTCATTATTTTCTTATTTCACTGAAAGCCATAAGGACAACCCATATGATGAATTCTCACTGTTTCCACAAAATTACAAGCATGTCTGTCTGCTTTGTCTGAATTAATTGATAAGAAGGGAAAACAGCAAATGTGTTGGGAGTTACATTTGCTTCAGTGCTCTGTTACATGAGTATAATGGAAATAGACGAGAGCTGGAACAATAATTGAAAAAGTGCCATGCATATGGAACAATCAAAGCATGGAGAGATGGCAACCAGCCACTTGCTCTGAAGTTGTTACAGAGAAAGCACAGTAATGGATGTTTCCAAGTCATTACATTTTGTGTTTGATCAGTAGTTTCAAGAGTGTCATAGTTAAACAGTCCTTGATGCTTTCAAACTCAATTGTCTTAATCAATAAACTTACCAATAACTGCCAAACACAGTCCAGACTAATAACAAATTGTGTTTTGTTTTTCTTTTTTAGTGAAATGGCTCCAAAGCCACTTGGACTTGGACAAATCAACATAACATGTTGGGGTTTTCTTTTTCCATCTGTTAAATCTGTTTACTGACCATAAACAATCATCCGTTCTCCCAATTCTCCCAATTATGTCCTCTCTTTCCGGGAGCTCTGTCACTTCTCATCCCCGCTGAAGTCATGGCCACGGCCTGATAGGAGGCTCGAGGAGGGGCACCACCGGGTGACTGACACGCTCTGATCACGGGGGCTTAAAGAGAAGGCAGCCATTTAATAGGCACGTTGCCTTTGGCAGGCTGTCCTCTCAGCAGGCTGGCTGAAAAGACGGACGTTTCGCCAACTGGTCTGGTTGTTCTTCTGTGACATCCATATTGTTGTCTCCATAACTGAAACACAAAGCAGGCACAGATGCATCACCATTTGTGATGTTTTACTTAAAATCTTTATTCCTGAAGGACATGGCTGCAAATTAAAGGACTGATGCAAGGACTTTTAAGATTAGTAAAAGACGCTCATTTCCCTGTTTGTTTTTAGATTAGAAGACTGGTACAACAAAAGCCCCTTTCATTGTATGAAGCTAAAACATGTCTAAATCTGTCCAGGAATTAAATAAATAAATATATCTATCAATCAACCAGGAGTCCCCTTCCAGTCTATCATCTAAATTCTTCATCTAAAGGCTCTGCCTCATGCACCTCAAACAACTGGCTGGCAGGTAACACTTATAAAACTACGACCAATTTACAAACACAAACTGTACAGAAATTTTAAAAGTTGGCACGCAGTGCAAATTTATTCATAACTTAGCTTATATCAGTAGAACTGCTAAAGATCAGATAAGACTTGAAAAAAATTTACAACAACAGGTGTGGGGGTTTTTGTTTTGTCTTTATTAGTATATTTAAACTGAGCTTTCAAGTCTCATGGGTCCATGAAATAAACAAGCAGAGGATAAATAAGCCTGCCACCCCTAACCGGGTGAAACTAATGGAGCACAGTAATGAATTACTGTGACAGAACGCTGCTAATGACAGTGTGTGAGGTTGTGTGTGGACGCATTAACACTGTTGATTGTTCTATAAGCCTGAACTGGCACCACAGTGTGTGTGTGTGTGTGTGTGTGTGTGTGTGTGTGTGTGTGTGATTGAGGCGGGATGCTTCGTCCTCCATTATAGTGACAGCCTGTGGACCCTCAGACTGTGGCATCAAACCCAATGTTCTTTGGAGCCACAGATCCTTTGTGTTAACTCAAACTGACTGTGCTTGGAGGGCTCAGATTGTGTGGGAGTGCTTGTGTAGAAACCTCAATATTTCTTTTAACCTTCAGCTTAAAACAGCTTGCCTCGGTTCAAACTGATAAAAACAAAAACTGGGCCAGATCTTGTCGTGATGGTGAGTTGGTGAGGTATTGCAGCACCACCAGTTTCCCTGTAATAGATGAATTCAATAAAGAAGACCTCTGCAAATACAAAATATGTTAGAAAAATTCCTTGAGGAACAGTAGCCTAAATGACGGCCTCCAACAGTTTTGTTGAATGACATCATAATATTAGGGTGGAGCAGTTGGTTTTGGATGTCAGAGTATATGAGTCATATGTATTTTCTTATGCAACTCAAAATGAGAACTCATATTAAATATGAACACAATTCTGGTATATTATTGTCTGTGAAAAAGGGAACAAAAAACTGAAAGAGGTTTAATGGAGCATATCAGTTGTTGTGGATCACAATGAACCTTCGCCAAACCAGTAGTAAGTAAGATATTGTCACAGGAATAAATATAGGCATAACTTTATCAAATCTACCAAGTGTTTGAGGGTGATTTGAAAGACAAAGTTCAGATTTCTTAAGATTTAACCAAGTGTTGACATTAGTAATTGGTCACAGCTTTACTTAAATCCAGTTATCTCTGTAAATAAAGGACAATTCATCCTCAGGATTTTCTAGAGGTCTGGTGATGTGATAAAACTCAGGACAAATTTTGTCTGCATGAATCCATATACTGTCGAAAACACACAGTACTGCTTTTAGTGCTTACAAAAGGGCAGATAAGTGTTCACACTGAACTTCACATGAAATGACATAATTAGTATCCTTGTATCAATGAGGCCAAGAAGTAGAGTTAAAGTTTGAAGGAGTGCTTTACAGCAGCTCAAGAGAGAAATCAGTAACTGACCATGACGTCAGTGTTTTTGTGGGCGCTGATAGAGAATCATTGTGCTTGGTTCCCTGTGTCTTTTTTTTTTTTTTTTGGCAATTACAGCTGCGGGTAAGGTCAACCTCTCCATGTCATTGGGTCATGACCGTGTAGCAAAACGTCATAAATTATTTAACTCCTGTTAGATGAAGCCTTTGCACCCATAAGCACTGAAACAGTTCTCTCTCATTAAAGATTCATGGCACATGGCAAGACACATTCTTAATCACCTCATTGTGTCCTTTAGTTTCAGTGTTCGTGTTCTGCAAAGGACATAAATGCAGTTTAAGGATGTCCACCTATTATGTTTTTATCATGAAAATCTTCCTTGGCAGCTTTACACTAGTCTTTTGTATCAGAGCTCATGCAGTGGTAAGGTGTCACGGAAATTTCCAATATATCTGATCAGGTGACCGTGTCAGTTTTATTAAGTACTGCAGGATGATGATCCATAGTAATCTTCTGACTTCTGCTATAGCCTCAGTTTACAGTAGCTGTGAAAAACATGGTTAAATATTTAGATGCATACACCATATATTTATGGACCTGAGTGCAAATTCTTCTATCTCGTAACAAATCATATTCACATATGTACAGAATAGGGTGCTCACTCTCCATCCTGCACCTCCTGGGCTTTCTTCTTCACCCAGTGACTGGCTGTCCTTGCCTGCGGTGGGTGGCATGACCCTGCCAGGAACCACGATCCATCACTGTGCTCAAGGTGGAAGGGACATAAAGAGAGCAAGCAAGTCTGTCACTTTTGTCCCTGGGCTCTTTCTCTCTCACCAAGTGAGTCTGAGCGTGTGCAGTAGCCTGCGTGTATGTTCCTGCTGCTGGGAACACTCACGTCCACGGGCTTCAAGCTTTCCCAGTGGACACCGACAATGGCTTCCCTCAGTGTAAATGACTAACGTGTTTTCTCCGGGGAACACTTCAACGCGCCAGACTCTCACACATCAACATGTACAAACGCGCAACCCACCAACCTGCAAACACACAAAGACGGGCTTATGTAAAACGCAGTGAGTGGGCACGATGGAAATGGGTGAGCGCAGCCATTTGAGAAGCTTTTGTGGATGTTGCACTTCAGCCTGTGGGATTTTTTTTTTTCTGGCAACACCTACACACTTCACAAGCTTCCTGTTCATTTGTCAGTCGTGTCCTAAGCTGCAGCTGTACTGTCTGTATTATCAGTCAGTTGTTTCTGTGGTCCAGGTGATTTAGATTTGGACCCCAAGTACATCCAAAAACAACGGGAGTGTATGTTGATTTTAAACTTACAACCTTTCAGCACTGATACTTCCTTTTCAGAAAACTTCCTGTTCCACAAACGCTAACACAGCCTCATACCATAAAAGAGACAGGCTTCTGAGCTGAGTGTTGATAAGAGGCAGTGTCTCTGGAGTGATGGTCCCTCTCCTCTATAGTCCACTCTTTAAAGGATGAGGCACCACAGTTTTCAAAAGAATTTCAAATTTGATTTATCTGACCACAGGACAGATTTCTGTTTTACCTCAGTCTATATCTAAATGGCAGATGGCAGTATTTATGGATCATGTTCATAGATTTCTACTTTGAATGAGGTAGCTTTAACCCGCTCTAAATTCAAGTTCACCAAAGATGTTTTGGTGAACTTCAATTCACCAAAACATCTTTGGTGCCATAACTTTCATAAAGTTACGACAGCTAAATATTTGACACCACAGAATGAAATGAAGCTGTTACTGAAATGGAAAAAACAGCATGAATTTGTGGTTTAAAATTCTTTTTTTTTTAAAAAAAACAACTGTCTCCGTGTATATTAATAGTTGCATTAAGCCAGTTAGTTATAAAACATTACTCAAGGTGTTTCTTTGTTGTGTCACTTCCTTTTTCAGCCTTTTGTTGCTCAAGCACCCACTTTTCTGAGAAATGACATCAAATTCAAAATTACCTGCAATCTTTCATAAAATAATAAAATTCCAGGATTCGGCTTTTGATTCATTGTTTATATTCAAGCGTGACTAAAAATGGCCTTATAAGCTTTGTAAATCATTGTATTCTGTTTTTATTTATATTTTACACAGGTTTCTAATAATTTTGGAACTGCGGTTATACATTTTTAATAGGATAGGTTGAAAGCATGTTCAACTAACACTGATGAAGATCAAAGCTCAAGCACAGTTGCTTCTTTCAGCAACATATTTCACAAAAATGGCTTTTCAGCACCTGGCAGCCAACCGCCATGCTTGTTTTCTATAACACTGGGCACAGAAATGATAATAATCAGCCTCTCTTCTGTGAGAAGTTTTCATATCCATGCATAAAAGAAACACATTTTCCTAAGTTACAGAGTTCACATAAACTGACGCTGCTGTCAGTGGTATCTCACAGTTTAGTTTAGATAGTTTAGACATAAGGGACATGTAGGAAACCTGGACAAAACCGATGCAAGCATGTTTAAACAAGCACTCCACAGAAAAAGGCAGTAGCAGTGATGAATTACTAGAGAACAAGCAAAATGTCCTCAATGAATTAATTGTTATGATTGTTAAATACATATCTCTCCACGTTCATTATGAGGGGTTTCACTCTGAAAAATCTGGAAACTCCTGCAAAATTAGTAACAGCTCCTTCATTATTGTATCTTACATAATTGAGCCTGTTACTGAGCACCCGAACAATAATGTGTACCAGATAGTAGTAATTAAATAGTACTGCATCACTTTTTGTGTTCCCAAAGGTAATGCCAAGCATTATACCAAGTATTTTCCTTTCATCATTATGATAATAGATGATTAGTCCCTGATTCAGTCAGGGACTTGTGTTATGACAGGAAACCTAATAATTAAATTAAATATTAAATAAACATATACAATCTTTGCTGCTGGGTAATGGGCAAATCTTAGTAAAACACTGCACACATAGATAGATAGATAGATAGATAGATAGATAGATAGATAGATAGATAGATAGATAGATAGATAGATAGATAG